>WNWK01033155.1:0-21372 GCA_009830355.1 Cherax destructor | reverse complement strand
AGGTAGTTGCTTAAAAAGGAAATATAAAGTAAGTCACATTACAATGAGGTAGTTGTTGAATTTTGAATAAAATTTAAAGCAAAAAAGACTGAAAGTTGACTAAATTGGCTAATGGTAAAAAATTTTAAAATATAAGTAAATGATTGCACTTATCAGGTAGTTGCTAAAAAGGGAAAATTTAAAAGTAAGTCATATACACAATGGGTAGTTGTTTGAATATGAGTACAAAACAAATAAAGTGACTGGAATTTGTTTTTGGGAAAAAAGGTTTTTAAAAAGTATATAAATAATTGCACTTATTTGGTAATATTTATAAAAAAAAATAAAAAAAGTCACATAAAAATAAGGTAATTGTTTGATTAAAAAAATATAAAAAAAAACAAAAGTGAAAAGGTTGTAATTAAATTTCAAGAAAAAAGTAATTACAAATTTGTAAATAGATAGGGTTGGGAAAAGGTAATGATAGATTTGTTTTAAAAATAAAAAAATAAAATAAATGGTTACAGAGAGAAAATTGGAGGTACCTATTTACGATATTTTTTCATTCCAGAATGCTGTTAAGTGCCATTACCAAACGAATTTATCCCCAAAAGGAATGATAAAAATAGACTAGTCCTTTTAGACCCCAAAATTACACTTAAAAAAGCTTTTAAAAAAAATAAATTTACATAAAAGGGTGAGTTTGGGGACCATCGTAAGTGAGGTACCTTTTATATACATGTACGTATATAGAAAATAGGATGTACAATTTATTTAGTGGGAAATTTAATATGGAGGTAGGTTAAGAAAAAAATAAGTTAATTCATTAATATAAATCATTTTGGGGAGAAATGTAAGATTGGGGTTGCATTACTAATACAACTGTTAACTGTTACTAACGAATAAGGATTGGCAATATTATTCAGTCTCTGTAAGGTTTGCATCCGAAGGAATTGGGGTTATTTTTATTCGTGATATAGTAAGCACCCCTTTTGTTTTCTTAACTAGGATTTTCCCTTCTCGGGTGAAGCACTGGTGGATTTTGTCATTATTCTCACGTTTAAGCTTTCACTCTGTATAGGAGGTTCTGACGTTTTTTTGTGAGGCACTCGTTTACATAGAGATCTTTTTTTGCATTAATTGATGTTTTAATAAGATCTGTTTTACTGTCTATCGTGTGAAATCTAAGCATAACACTATTTTTTCTACCTTGTGTGCCAAGTAATCGTGATTCTGTTATTTCAGATGCTGGTACTACTAAATTTAAGTGGTCTTTTATGGTCTGAAGAGCAGCATCTTTGCAGTTGGTATGGTTTATGCCACTTGGAAAGAGTGCACTGCTAATTATTACCGTGCTGGATAACTTATCTTGCTCATTTTTATCTTCTTGGTTAGAAAAATAGTCAGTCAGCTGGGTATCCATGTTGGTTTTCCAGTTGAGTTATTAATGGTTATTGAGTTATTAATGGTTATTGAGTTATTAATGGTTATTGAGTTATTAATGGTTATTGAGTTATTAATGGTTTGAGGTGATTTATTGTTGTTGAGCCCCATGCACAGATTCCATAGGTGAGGTAGGGTAAATGAGTGAGTGATAAAGGGAAAGGAGAGCTGGTTGTGGAACATAGTACCTTATCTTGGGCGAAATCGCCTATGCGTAAACATCTTTGAGACCAATAACTTCGTGAGAGCATAATTCCGTTAGTTTTTGATCAAATTTCATAATTTTGGTGGTGTTATGATCGGAAAAAGATTCTCTATCATTTCATAAGAAAAAAATATTATTTTTTCTTTTTCAAAAAATTTTCAACCCTGAGAACGTGTTTCCAAGAAGGCCTGTCGACCCCCAAAGGGTTAATATATCATGGAATTACCCTAATAATGACAATCAAGTCTCTGTTCCTGACTTCTGCCTGGCTGATTTTATAGGACTGAAAAATTACCTGGGTGGGCTGAACTGTGGAATGACCTAACAGTGGGTCAGGTAGGTGGTGATTGCCAATATGACGTTTTCCAGAGAATAGTTCTAGCTGCTCAGACAACTTATGTTCCTAATAGGGAGATGAGATCAAATAAAAATGATCCTAAATGGATGAACAATAGATTAAAACATCTCACTGGTCAAAAGAGAGGCATATATAGGCAAATCAAAAGAGGAGAGGGGCAATTAAGTAATCAATATATTCAGTTGAAGAGAGAAATAAAAAAGGGAATAAGAAAAGCAAAAAGAGGCTATGAGGTTAAAGTTGCAAGAGAATTGAAGACTAACCCAAAAGGATTTTTTCAGGTATACAGAAGTAAGATTAGGGACAAGATAGGCCCACTCAAAAGTTACTCAGGTCAGCTTACCATCAGTGATAAGGAAATGTGTAGAATTTTTAACACTTCCTCTCAGTTTTTACACAGGAAGATACTAGCGATATTCCAGAAATAATAAATTATGTAGAACAGGACGATAGTAAACTATGCACGATTAGGGTCACAAGTGACGTTTTCCTTAGACAAATAGATAAATTAAAACCTAACAAATCCCCAGCCCCTGATGAACTATATGCAAGGGTTCTAAAGGATTGTAAAGAGGATCTTAGCAAACCTACGGCTAATCTTTTCAACATATCACTGCAAACTGGCATGGTGCCAGATAAGTGGAAAATGGCAAATGTAATACCTATTTTCAAAGCAGGTGACAGGTCCTTAGCTTCGAACTATAGACCAATAAGCCTAACCTCCATAGTGGGAAAATTTATGGAATCAATAATTGCCGAGGCAATTGAGCCATCTTGAAAAATAAATTATTCAACGAATCTCAGCACGGTTTTACAAAAGGGCGTCCCGCCTTACAAATTTAATAACTTTTTCACTAAGGTATTTGAGGAGGTAGATCATGGTAATGAATATGATATTGTGTATATGGACTTCAGTAAGGCTTTTGATAGAGTTCCAAATCAGAGACTATTGAGGAAAATTAAAACACACGGAATAGGAGGAGAAATTTTTTCCTGGATAGAGGCATGGTTGACAAATAAGCAGCAGAGAGTTTGCATAAATGGGGAGAAATCAGAGTGGGGAGGCATCGCAAGCGGTGTTCCACAGGGGTCAGTATTGGGCCCCTTGTTGTTCACAATCTACATAAATGACATAGATGAGGGACCTTCATTACTCAGGAGGAAAAGGCACAGCCAGGACACAAGCCTATGAAAGACAGGCTAACTCTCATGATGTGTGCCAATGCCAGTGGTGATTTTAAAGTGAAGCCTTTACTGGTGTATCACTCTGAAAATCCCAGTGTTTTCAAGAAACACAGTGTTAACAAGAATAAATTATGTGTGCATTGGAAGGCTAACACCAAGACATGGGTCACTACGGACATTTTCAAGGAATGGTTGACTGGAGTGTTTGGCCCTAGTGTGAAAAAATACCTGAAGGAAAAGAAATTAGGACTCAAGTGCCTCCTGGTACTGGACAATGCTCCTGCTCATCCTCACAACTTGGAAGAGTTGTTGTCTGAGGAGTTCAATTTCATCAGAGTGAAGTTCTTGCCTTCTAACACCACTCCTCTCATCCAGCCCATGGACCAGCAGGTCACTGCAAACTTCAAGAAACTGTACACCAAAGCAGTGTTTCAGAAGTGCTTTGATGTGACCTCAGACACTGAATTGACCCTAAGAGAGTTCTGGAAAGAACACTTCAATATCGTCCATTGCATAGGCCTTATAGGTAAGGCTTGGGAGGGAGTGACTTCCAGGACTTTGAACTCTGCTTGGAGACCACTGTGGCCGGATTGTGTTGAAAAGAGGGATTTTGAAGGATTTGAGGCTGACCCTGACGACCATGTGACTGTTGTGGAACATGTTGTGGAAGATATTGTGGCATTGGGGAACAGCCTGGGGTTGGAGGTGAGTGGTGTGGATGTGGAAGAGTTGGTGGAGGAGCACAGGGTAGAGCTAACAACTGAAGAGCTGCAAGAGCTTCATCTGGAACAGCAACAGACCACAGCTGAGGTTATTGCTTTACAGGAGGAGGAAGAAAGAGAGAAGGAGGTGCCATCTTCAGTGCTTAAGGAGATGTGTACAAAGTGGAATGAGTTGCAGACATTTGTTGAAAAACACCACCCTGAGCAAGCTGAAATGAACCATCTGTGCAACCACTTCAGTGACAGAGCCATGTTGTACTTCAGAAAAGTATTAAAGAGTCGCCAGAAACAAGAGGACTGTGGACAGTTATTTCACCAGGCAGGGATCCAGTGACTCTCAAGTTGGTCCTAGTGGGATTAAAAGACCAAGAAGGGAAGTAACCCCAGAGAGGGACTTGTTACCTGAAGTCCTTTTGGAGGGGGATTCCCCTTCCAACCACTAACACCCTGCCCCTGTCATCCTCCCTATCTTCCAGATGCCTGCAACTCTCTTCAATAAAGGTAAGTAAATGTTATTTATATTATATTTTTTGTGAATATTTTTGGGTGGAACGGATTAATTGTATTTACATTATTTCTTATGGGAAATAAGGTTTCGAATTACGAAAGTTTCGAGTTGAGAAATAGCTCCTGGAACGGATTAATTATGTTAGTCGAGGGACCACTGTATATATGTATATATACAGTGGACCCTCAGTTATCGACCATTCCTGTTATCAGCCAACTTAGTTATAGGCCGTTTTTTGGCTACTGCTTATCGGCCGCTATTTTGCTTATCAGCCACATGGGACGCATCCATCTGCCGGTGACGCCACTTCCTCGTGCATATCACACTCAGTCTGCGTCTGTCTCTCGTTGAGTAAGGAATACTCTGCGTGTTCATCCATTCATCTGTTCATTTTGGTGCTTGTTTATTGATTGTGACTGTGAAATAAGCCACCATGGGGCCAAAGAAAGTTCAGAGTGCCAGCCCTTTGGTAAAGGGCTGAGAGAGAGGGGAGAAAGTCCCTTCTTCAGTGATTCTATAAAGTCGATAAAGGCTATAGCACCAGCCAGCGATAAAGTGTAGCATCAACAGTGTAGCAAGTAAGTTAAGCGATTAAGCGATAGAAAAATGACAACACGAAACTAACTTTGTTGTTGTTGGAGTATATAGGGCCACTAACAACAACGCCGCCCTCTGCCAGCATCTCCAAGGTAAGTGTAAATATTTCTTATTTATAAATTAAATTATTTATAAATTATGTACATAGTGGTGGTGGCCTCTGCTGCCTCCAGCACTACCACTATATGTATGGTTTATGGTCAGTGGCCTTTATAAACTCAATAACAACAACACACCACCACTCGTGACATTCGTAATGACATATTTTATTCATTCTAGAGTATATATCATGTTTCTATGTTATTAACCCTTTGACTGTTTCGGTCGTATATATATATGTCTTACGAGCCAGTGTTTCGGACGTATATATACTCACAAATTCTAGTAGTTTCAAATCAAATGGGAGAAAGCTGGTAGGCCCACATATGAGAGACTGGGTCTGTGTGGTCAGTGTGCGCAGTATAAAAAAAATCCTACAGCACGCACTGCATAATGAGAAAAAAAAAAACTGAACATTTTTTTGGATTAAAACGCCGACTTTGAGGAGTATTTTCGTATAGTATTTATGGTTGTATTCTCTTTTTCGTGGTCTCATGTGATAGAATGGAGAACATATTACTGGAATAGAGATGATTTCGATTAGTTTCATGATGAAAACGATCTTGAAATTGAGATCAAAGTAGCGGAAATGTTCAGTTTTTGCCAATGTTCAAGAGTAAACAAATCACGCCACGCATCCAATACACATCATCTGGTGAGTCTGATATTCTTTCACAAGTGCACAGATATTATTTATATCATTTTTACAATAATGCAATAGTCTGCATAACAATAAATCTTCTATTTTTTGAGTGAATAAAAAATCAAAATAGAAAGCAAGAGTAATATAAGAGGGGCCTAAAGACGTGACTAATGAACAGATAGTGCCAGGAATGTCTGCATTGTTTTTTCTGGACCCTATTTTGAAATTGATATCTTTTTTATTTTGCATGAAATTGGCAAAATTGCCAATTTCTGACCACTTTATTGGGTAGTTGAAATCGGTAAATTGGTGGTTTCTTGTACTCAATCAATAAAACAAATGGAGTTCTAAAGAAATAGCTATGGTTTTGGTCGACTGTAACAATGGAATTGGCCGAAAATAGGGCTCAAAGTCGGCGAAATCGCCGATGCGTATACATATATCGCTGACATCGCTAACTTTGCGAGAACGTAATTCCGTAAGTTTTCCATCAAATTTCGTACTTTTTGTGTCATTACCATCGGGAAAATAATCTCTTATCATTTCAGAAGAAAAAATAATTTTTGTTTTTTTCCAAAATTTTGCGACATAGAATGACAGTTTCAGAAAGGGGCCTCCGACAGTCAAAGGGTTAATATTGTTTATTATGTCATATTAGATGAATTGTAATAGATAAATAAGACATAGAGTTGATATTAGCATCATATTGAAAGAGAATCTTGTCCTGTCTCCAAACAATACTCTCCTCCTGCCTTATATTTTTTATTTGGACATGATACAAAGAATTACATTTGGTTATTGAGATTACATGAGGTGTACATGCCAAAAGCCCCTAGTATGCAGGGCATTTTGGGCAGACTTAAAATTAACTTAAAACTAAATTGTAAGAATTTTTGTAGATAGTATACAATGAGTAAAGGTGAGTATTTAAGCTATGAAATTTGAACATAGTTTTGTACTTTTGTCTTCATTATAAAATTAATTAAATCAGATTAAACAAATTAAAGCAATAACAATAATAAAATAATAAAAAGTTATGGTTGATAATTTATAAAATAAGTAAAGTTGCATATCTAAGTTATAAAGTTTGAATATAAGTTGAACATATCAATTAATTGTAGCAATTTATTGCAGCAATGCAACTAATTGAGTGAGATAACAATTTAAAACAATTACGTAATTGCATTGCAGTTAGTTTACGTGGTCATTATAATGTAAGTGTTGTGGGAATAATTAGCTAAGTAAGTATTATTCATAACAGGTTTTACATTCATTCATTCGTTCATTCATACATTACATTGACTTGAATAGTCAGGTTTTACGTTAAGTGATTATTCTACTTTGCTGGGAATGGTTGATATGGAGCAATTAGCTTTGGGTGAGAAGGTGGTTTTTTAGCATCGTTTTGAATTGGGGTACAGGTAGGGTTTCTTTGGCAATGACAGGTAATGAATTCCAAATTTTCGTGCCTTTTATGTGCATTGAGTTTTTACATAGTGTTAGGTGGACACGGGGAACATCGAGGAGTGATCTGTGTCTAGGTATGTAATAGTGATTTAAATGTTCATTTATCCATTTCATTAATCATTTTATTTAGTTCTCATTGTTTTGTGTATGTATAACTATAGTTAATCTTTAAAAAAATATTTTTTGTTGATATTTTTGTCTGTAACGGATTAATTGTATTTACATTAATTCTTTTGGGAAATATTATTTCGCTTTTTACCCATTTTGCTTTTAGGCTCAGCTTCTAGAACGGATTACGGCCGATAACCGAGGGTCCACTGTAAATATATGTGTATCAGATACCTATATTCAAAATTTATAACTTAGATACGCAATTATACTTATTTTATAAATTATCAACCATAACTTTTTACAATGTAGTCTATAATTAAGTAGTCCTAAGAATGCCCGCAATGCACAGCATATTAGGGGCTTTTGGCATGTACATCTCATTAATACCTATGTATCTTGTCTACCCAACCATGTATCATTGTACCATGTCTCATTAAAGTATTATTATTATTATTAAGAAACTGTAGTTTTAGATACATTTTGCTCTTAATTTTAAATCATATTTTTATTTATATCTCAGTATCTTTTTACTATTAATATTAGGCCAGAATTGGAATCGTCAATAAACAAGACTGCACAGCCTACCAAAATAGTCAACAGCAAGTATGGAGAAGTGGGCTTACCAGCGAGCTTACCCACAAATTTTAAGGTGAGAATGAAAGCCAGTTTTATTTGTTGCTTAAAGATAAAGAGATACATAAACTAAAATAAAGATTTCCTTTATATAGTAATGCTTTGCCAGAGGCAGTTATGGTATACAGTAGATTAAAATAGTCAGGATAGGGTTGTAATATTTCAGAGGTTCACCTGAATTGTCATATCCAAGCACTAATGACAAGACAGCTGTTGAATTAGTGATGGTAAATGTGCATCTGGGTAGGTAGTAGGTTGGTTGACAGCAACTGCCCAGGGAGGTACTACACACCCCACTGGGTTTTCTTCTATTTTCTTACTAGTTCTTGTTCTCATTTATTTCTTGTCTCCATGGGAAGTGGAACAGAATTCTTCCCCCATAAGCCATGTGTGTCATAAGAGGCAACTAACATGCCAGGAGCAAGGGGCTAGTAACCCCTACTTCTGTATACCTTACTAAAGTTAAAAAGAGAAACTTTTGTTTTTCTTTTTGGGCCACCCTGAATCGGTGGAATACGGCCAGCTTGTTGAAAGAAGAAGAAGAAGAAGTGTGCATCTGTGTTTGAATCACCAGACCTTAGTGGGAAATGCCTAATTTAGTCAAAAATATACAGTCATCCCTCGGTTTTCGATTTTAATCTGTTCCAGATGGATCAGCTAAAACCAAAATCGGCGAAAACCAAAACTATTTTCCCCATAAGAAATAATGGAAATTCAATTAATCCGTTCCAGAAACCCAGAAGTTTGGAAAAAAAAAAATTTGGGGGCCTTAAAGATAGATTTACATGCACAAATTAATGGACTGAATGTGGCACTTACCTTTATTGAAGACTGATGTTGCTGGATGGGAGAGAGGGAAGAGGGGAGAGGGAAGAGACCTAATTTTGGAAGGGGAATCCCTCCATAAGGACTCTAGGTACCAAGTCCTCATCTGGGGTCACTTCCCTTCTTTGTCTTTTAATCCCACTAGGACCAGCTTGTGAGTCACTGCACACCTGTGGCACTAAATATCTCTCCAGAGAGCTCTGTATCTGGCAGCTCTTTAAAATGTCCCTAAAATGGGACATGGAATTGTCATTGTAAAAGTAGCCAGCACGGATTGCAACATCTTTGTCAGGGTGATGTTCCTCCACAAATATATGCACCCTACTCCACATTGCACAAATCTCCTTAATCTCTGAAGAAGGCACCTTACATCTTTCTTCCTCCACTGAAGCATTTTCCTCAGATCTGTTTTGTTGTTGTTGCAGCTCAAGCTCTTGCAGCTCTTCAGTGGTTAGATCTTCATTGTGGTCCTCCACCAACTCTTCCACATCCTCTCCATTCACATCCAACCCCATGGAAGTCCCCAATTCCACAATACTTTCCACAACTTCCATAGGCTCCTCAGGGTTAGCCCCAAACCCTTCAAAATCCCTCTCTGGGACACAATCTGGCCACAACTTTCTCCAAGCAGAGTTCATTGTCCTGGAGGTCACTCCCTGCCAAGCTTTATCTATAAGGCCTATGCAATGGAAGATATCGAAGTGAGCCTTCCAGAACTCTTTTAGGGTCAATCTAGTGTCTGAGGTTACATCAAAGCACCTTTGAAACATTGCTTTGGTGTACAGTTTTTTGAAGTTTGCAATGACCTGCTGGTCCATAGGCTGGATGAGAGGAGTGGTGTTAGGAGGCAAGAACTTCACTTTTACAAATTTGAATTGCTTAGACATTTGGTCTTCCAAGTCTTGAGGATGACCAGGAGCATTGTCCATTACCAGGAGGCACTTAAGTGACAATTTATTCTCCAATAGATATTTCTTCACACTGGGGCCAAACACTTGATTAAACCATTCCAGGAAAATTTCCCTAGTGATCCATGCCTTAGCATTAGACTTCCAAAACACACACAATTTACTCTTGTCAACACTGTAGTTCCTGAACACTCTGGGATTTTCAGAGTGATACACGAGTAAAGGCTTCACTTTTAAATCCCCACTAGCATTCCCACATAACATAAGAGTTAACCTGTCTTTCATAGGCTTGTGTCCTGACATTGCCTTTTCCTCCTGCGTGATGTAGGTCCTCCTTGGCATTTTCTTCCAAAAGAGGCCTGTTTCGTCACAATTAAACACTTGTTGGGATTTAAATTCTTCTGCCTCTACATATTGTTTAAACTCGCTCACAAATTTTTCAGCCCCATCTTTATCTGAACTGGCACCCTCACCATGCCTTACAACACTGTGTATGCCACTTCGCTTCTTGAAGTTTTCGAACCAGCCTTTGCTGGCCTTAAATTCATCAACATCAACACTGGTTCCAGGAATTTTCTTTACAAGATCGGCATGCAACTGCCTTGCTTTTTCACATATGATGGATTGCACAGCACTATCACCCGCTAGCAGTTTTTGGTTTATCCACACCAATAACAATTTCTCCATATTTTCCATTGTTTGTGATCTCTGTTTCGTTATCGTATTCACCCCTTTCGCAACATTAGCTTCCGTGATTTCTTTTCTCTTTGTCACAATGGAACTGATGGTTGATGGGTTTTTCTTGTATGTCCTGGCGAGCTCGGCAATACGTACACCACTATCATATTTTTCTATTATTTCTTTCTTCATTTCTACAGTGTTCCTCACTTTCTTTACCAAAGAACTGGCACTAGGAGCTTTCTTTGGGCCCATGGTAACTTATTTAGTAGTCACACACAATAATCAAGGGCCAAAAAGAATGAATTGTTAATAAATGTTTTGTATGAACTCCTGGGGTGATGTTCACTCGAGCATAAACAATGCTAGACTGCATGACAATGTGCGTGGGTGGCGGGCCTACGGCCTTTGTATGTGTGCGGCACTGGTGGACAGGTCCCATACGGTCGGCGAAAACTGAGACAAATTTTCCCCAAAAAAAGTCGGCGAAAACTGGGACAATCGAAAACCAAGGGATGACTGTATATACAGTAGGGCCCCACTTATATAGCAGGTTAGGTTCCAGGCTACTGCCAGAAAGCAGAATGCCATTTTTTCCATATAAATGCCAGACAACAAGTTTACACTAACTTATATTCAGTTAGTAATAGAACTAGGCATTAAAAAACAAAAAGTAAAATACATACACAGTACATTCATTACTTACCTTAAAATATTTGTAGTTTTAATGTACGGCAAGAGGTGAGTAGTACTTATTTGTAGGAAGTCAGGTGTAGGTAGCCGGTAGATGTAGCCTGCCCGGGCTACACCTAAATACATATCTATACGATATTTATTGCGGCCCAGTGCCATATTATTACCATCACATACCTTGTTCACTGAGTTTAATTGTTTCTAACAACTACCTTTAGATTCCATTATAAATGAAGGGAGAAGTATTGAATAATTCATGCCGAGAATTGTAAACAAAAGCGGAGTGTTAAGGGAAGTGACTAGGCCAAACACGGATTCATACACATTTTCTCTGGTGCAGCACCAAAGAAAACGTTTTCTCTCTGCCTGGCTACCACACCTCCATAGCATATAAACATAGCATGTTTATATGCTATGTAACATGTTTCTTATATAATTTTGAAGAAAATATCATAGATGGATTAATGAAAATTTCTATATTAACGTAAAATAAGACATTTAATGTGCCCAAGAGTGATTATTATTAGTATTACTATGACGTTAAGACTAGAGGGACACTCTTAGTGATTTAATGTGTACCTGCATGCCAGCACAGTGTGTAAGTATATTTAGGTACAGGTACACATAAGTATTATTATCAGAGGACATATAAAATATGCAATAACTTTAAAACACTTGAAATTTTTTAAAGTTTCCATACATAATAGAGAGATGTGCTCACAAAGAATGTAAACAAACCGGGTGGGGTGCACCATATTAGAAAGACAGGGTGCCGTATAGCGAGTTTTGGTCATAATTTGAAATTGCCGTATTAGCGGAACGCTGTAAGACGAAATGCCGTAAACTACTGTATAGTAATACATAATGTCTAATTTAATAGTAATATATAATGGACCCTCGGTTAACGAAAAAACTTCATCCCAGAAGCCTGCTCAAGTGCCATTACCGAACGAATTTACTTCCTTAAGAAATAATGTCACGTAGGTTAGTCTATTTCAGACCCCCAAAAATACACTTCCACATGCACTTACAATATTATACTTACATAATTGTACGATTTCCGGGGTATTCGTTAACCGAGGGTTCACTGTATAGTAATATATAATGTCTAATGTAGTCATAGTAATGTATATAGTAATATATACAGGTGGCCCTCAACATTCGTAAGGGTTAGGGGATCAAGAACCTTGCAAATGTTGAAAATTCACGAATGTTTGGTGCACAAATATGTTGTAGGGAAATACAGTGGACCCTCTGTTTTCGTTCACCTCGAAACTCGAACAATTATATACTAAACGTATTTTTGTAAGAGCTTTTGTAAGTGTATTTTTGGGGTTCTGAAATGACTAATCTAATTTACATTTGTCCTTATGGGAACAAATTCGTTCGGTAATGGCACTCAAACAGCATTCTGGAAAGAATTTCTTGAAGGCTCTGGGGTTTTCTGCGTGATACACTAGTAAAGGCTTCACTTTAACCATTTTGGGGTCGGTGCCGTACTAGTACGCGTAAATTCTAGCGGCCTCAAATTAAGTGGGAAACGGCTGGTAGGCCTACATATGAATTTTTTTTTTTTTCAAAGATTCAGGGCACTGGGCGAGCTACGTAAATATACGTATAGACCGTTTAAGGGTTAAACAACCATGATAACATTACACATCCCTGTCTAAGGCCTACTTTTACTGAAAAGTAATCTCCCTCTCTCCTACACATCCTAACCTGAGCCTCACTATCCTCATGAAAGCTCTTTACATCATTTAATAACTTACTACCTATTCCATACATTTGCAACATCTGCCACATTGCTCCCTTATCTACCCTATCAAATGCCTTTTTTAAATCTATAAATGCAACAATAACTTCCTTACCTTTATCTAAATATTGTTCACTTATATGCTTGAATTTAGTATTATTTATAGTTTATTTTTTTCCACAGTTATCTACAGAAGGAAACAAACGGCAAGACAGGGAAACACAAAAGCGACATTATTTGATTTGATTACAGGAGACTGATATTACTTTTTGTTTATGGCTGACAGTATTAATTTGTTTTGTGGCATCTTGTATGTAAACACTAGAGACCTACATTAGAGACAGTTGAAACTGAATTAACAAGGAAAAATAAAACATTAAAAATTCATTTCCATTAGGTTTGGGCTAGCTGTCCTTTTTTGCCACAAAATCTTGTCTGTTGTGAATTTTTTTAATTGCATATGTGCATGCATCTGTACAGTATTTTAAATCAAAAGTCAAATAAAATATTATTTCCAAGAATTACAGGATGTTGATTTAGCTCTGGGATTATGTATATCATTTTGTATTTTCAAAGGAACATCCCTTGTTATGTGAATAATTTCAGGCTGTCTTAAAACTAGTACAGTACTTACTAACTACTTAATACTAGTACAGTTATTTAGAAAAAGTATTTTAACACCCAATTCAAGTTTTGTGTGACACTTAAATATGAATACTTTTTGTACATGAAGGGTTTAAATTATATGAATTACATTTAAGATGTTTTATTAAGGAAGCAGTTGTGGACAAATCAGAGTTAAGCTGATTTATTAGAAATAACTTAACATACAAAATAGCAACAAATTTAAAGAAAAAATTTTCAGAAGAGTATTATAATGCCAATACATTTGCTGAATTTACTTACTTGCAGGTAAGGATACACTAGTCTCATTTTTGCTTTCAGTTGATGTTAGGTTTAAAGAGTAATGTAATCATATTTGAAATATGTAATATACAAATGGCCAATTTAAAAATATCATTACATAACACTGGGATTTCACATTTTAATTTCTCTGGTAAAATGGATGCTCTGTAGATTATTAACTTTAACTACATTTTCTCTGTATATAACATTTTATTTCTGTCAGTGTGCTTCTCTTAGGCCACTGTGTTGCACATAATCACGATTAATACTTGTATGATTATTTTCCGAATATAAAGATATTAAATATGTTTTGGCAGACTTATTTCGTTGATTGCATATACATTAAGTTAAATTTTCCCTACGTAAATATACTGAATCTAGTTTGTCTAATCAAAAACTGATGGATTATCATTGTTATTGATGTAAGGAGCATTTAGCTCCTTGTTCAAGAAAACTGTAATAAGGTACTATGTAAAAAAAATATTAGTTTAGTACGTACATCATTTACCTTATACATACTGTAAAAGTATTTTGTTAATAGACCTGTTTAGCATAAGCTTTATTCTTGTAATCATTTACAGACAGCACCTGAAGGTTGCTTGAAGACTATTCCAGGGGTCACTGCCCCTGTGGTCCTCTTCATGCCCTTGTTCATGCCCTGAACAACTAGGCTGTTGGTGCTAGCTGTGCACTATCAAGCATAGGCACTACAGTCTGGCTGATCAGGGACTACCTTTAAAGAATTCATGCAATGCCTTCTTGAATATGGCTAAGGGATCTTTTGGTGATTCACCTTTTGTATGAAGGGAGGGTGTTGAAGTCTTGATGGCATTATATGTATTGAGTCATCTCTTTATATTCACTGGCTTATACCTTTCACTGGAGGTATTTTGCATCATTTGCACAGCCTCTTGCCCTCACTGAAAGTACAATATTTTCAGTATGAAGATTTGGGACTAGTCCCTCCAGATTTTTTCTGAAGGTTACCTCCTTTGGCCCAGTCTTAAACAAGATCTCCTGGTAGATGTCCTGACTCTCCATGAATTGATTTGCCTCTCTGTTGAAGACAGCTAGGTCTATTGGTAATTTTCCTTGTGTATGTTGAAAAATCTTGGTCCTTTTACATTTACTGAGATCTCTTAGTGTAATCATTGCACCCCTGCTTTTCATTGGGGATATTTTACATTATGATAGACCTTTCCTATGTTCCAAAGAATAAATTTTGTAGGACTTGCCAAACAATTTATGTGCTAGACTGAATTTATATGGGCAGTGAAAATTCTCTTCACATTATTCAGTTCTGCCTGCCTTAAAAAGATAGGAGCGAATGGAGACAAAGGGTTTTTCGGACTTGACGTGCTGTTGGAGTGTAAGCAAGGTAACATTTATGAAGGGATGTTTTGGACGGAGAGATTCAGATAGAAAACTATAACATGTATAGATGTGATAGAATTAATAGGTCACAGGGAGGAGTAGGACTCTATGTAAAAGATACTCTCTCTTGCACAGAAGTGTTGAACGCTACGAATGATGAGTGATAAATCTGCACTCTCTAGAAAGGCGTAGAATTAGGGGGAATATGATTGAGGTGTATAAATGGAAAACAGGAATAAATAAAGGGGATGTAAATAGCGTGCTGAAAATATCCAGCCAAGACAGGACTCGCAGCAATGGTTTCAAGTTGGAAAAGTTCAGATTCAGGAAGGATATAGGAAAGCACTGGTTTGGTAATAGTGTTGTGGATGAGTGGAACAAACTCCCGAGTACCGTCATAGATGCTAAGACGTTGTGTAGTTTTAAAAATAGGTTAGATAAATACATGAGTGGGTGTGAGTTTTGACCTGACTAGCTTGTACTACCAGGTCAGTAGCCGTACTAATTCTTTAAGTGGTAGTGACCTGACTACCTGGAGACTGAGCTCCAGGTGGTCTGCTAGATAATTATATGAGTGGGTGTGAGATGGTCCTGACTAGCTTGTGCTACTAGGTCAGATGCAGTGCTCCTTCCTTAAGTGAATGTAACCTGACCTGGCTGGGTCTGGGCATTGGCTTAAGCCTGTTGGAGATTTGGACCTGCCTCGCATGGGCCAGTAGGCATGCTGCAGTGTTCCTTCTTTCTTATGTTCTTATTTTAAGTTTGCAAAAGGGTTGTAGTTGAGCTTCTAGCTGGTAAATACTACGGTGACATGTACACTGTTAGCCTCGGTCATGGCTTTCAGGTATAGGTAGTGTCCATACCAAAGTTTAGGTATATTTCCATGCCAGGCCTAAGTGAGCATAGAATATATGGAGTGTATTTTTATTTATTGGAATGTTTTTCTTCATATTTTGAAGAAGAATGGTCCTATGTGAATGAAATGCTTTGTCATTTACAAGGTACTGTGTATTTGAATTAGATTTCCTCAATAATGGAGCCTGCTTGGATTCCATTGAAAAAGACAGGTGTCTTGGGCAGTCAGTGAGGAGCTCCTCTGCATCTGATTACTTCTTGGTATTATTTATTTTGTCAAGACATAGATGTTGCAGGTGTATGGAATAGGAGGTAGGTTACTGAGAGCAGTGAAGAGCTTTTATGAGGATAGTGAGGCTCAGGTTAGAGTGTGTAGGAGGGAGGGGGACTATTTCCCAGTAAAAGTGGGCCTTAGACAAGGATGTGTGATGTCACCGTGGTTGTTCAATATATTTATAGATGGGGTTGTAAGAGAAGTGAATGCGAGGGTCTTGGCAAGAGGTGTGGGGTTAAAAGACAAAGAATCAAATACAAAGTGGGAGTTGTCACAGTTGCTTTTTGCTGATGACACTGTGCTTTTGGGAGATTCTGAAGAGAAGCTGCAGAGGTTGGTGGATGAATTTGGTAAGGTATGTAAAAGAAGAAAATTGAAAGTGAATATAGGAAAGAGTAAGGTGATGAGGATAACAAAAAGATTAGGTGACGAAAGATTGGATATCAGATTGGAGGGAGAAAGTATGGAGGAGGAGGTGAATGTATTCAGATATTTGGGAGTGGACATGTCAGCAGATAGGTCTATGAAGGATGAGGTGAATCATAGAATTGATGAAGGGAAAAGGGTGAGTGGTGCACTTCGGAGTCTGTGGAGACAAAGAATTTTGTCCATGGAAGTAAAGAGGGGAATGTATGAGAGTATAGTTATACCAACACTCTTATATGGGTGTGAAGCATGGGTGATGAATGTTGCAATGAGGAGAAGGCTGGAGGCAGTGGAGATGTCATGTCTGAGGTCAATGTGTGGTGTGAATATAATGCAGAGAATTCGGAGTTTGGAAATTAGGAGGAGGTGCGGGATTACCAAAACTATTATCCAGAGGGCTGAGGAGGGGTTGTTGAGGTGGTTCGGACATGTAGAGAGAATGGAACGAAATAGAATGACCTCGAGTGTATAAATCTGTAGTGGAGGGAAGGCGGGGTAGGGGTCGGCCTAGGAAAGGTTGGAGGGAGGGGGTAAAAGAGGTTTTGGGTGCGAGGGGCTTGGATTTCCAGCAAGCATGCGTGTGCGTATTTGATAGGAGTAAATGGAGACAAATGGTTTTTAATACTTGACGTGCTGTTGTAGTGTGAGCAAAGTAACATTTATGAAGGGATTCAGGGAAACCAGCAGGGCGGACTTGAGTCCTGGAGATGGGAAGTACAGTGTCTGCACTCTGAAGGAGGGGTGTTAATGTTGCAGTTTTATAACTGGCAAGACAGTGATGGAGTGAATGATGATGAAAGTTTTTCTTTTTCGGGCCACCCTGCCTTGGTGGGAATCAGCCGATGTGTTAATAATAATAAAAAAAATAATAAAATAATAGGTGTAGGTGAAGGCATGATTTTGTATTCAACTTGCAAGAGACAAGTTTAAGGTGATTGGAACCCTAGTCATCAGCAGTAACCTTCTTGCAACACTTTATGCATAACTGCTCTTGCCACAATTTCGTGCCTTACTCAGTAGTGTATATTTTTATCTTATGTCCTCTTTATTTTATTTTCTCTCTCAGCATATGTGGCTTTTTGACCATGTATGTTATACGAATGAGTTCTGATTGGAAGAAGTTATGTACACATGGGGTTGATTAGTTTCTCTAATTCACTTTTATGATAGGAATAAGGTATTCAAGTTTTGATTAGTTAGTTTGAACCTATTGTATCACATTTTATGAGTTTCTTAAAGATGTAAAAAAAGGGAACGATATTTATATATGATAACCATGATTGGCATTTAGAGATAATTTAAAAATAAATTGTATCTGTCTCTGTAAGAGATATAACGTCTGCTCTTTCACTTTCATTTGATGTCCCATGCAGGATGCAGTATTACAGGGCAATACAGAGGTTTTATTGGATACTCTGAAAATTACTATAGAGCAGCACTCTATAATGACCCCTGTGGTTTAGCGCTTCTTGTGATTACGTATAATAATAATTATAATAATTATAATATGGACTTCATGAAGTCAAAGGAGACCCAAGAAGAACTTGAGGTTATATCAATCATAGAGTGTATTGGGGGACAGGAGGCAATTGTGCAGGTGGCAGATTGGAAGGTTCTCCATAGGTATGCAGCACACGATCAAATTAATTTTCTGGTCATATACAGCTCTTCCTGGAGTCTACCTGGAGGGCATTCCGGGGATCGACGTCCCAGCGGCCTGGTCTATGACCAGGCCTCCCTCTGGACAAGCTATTACGACAAAAAGTGTGGCTGAAGACCAATGATGCCATTGTATCTATTTTGATCATGACAGGAGAGAGAGAGACAACTGAGGGAATATGTGAAGACCCGTCAAGCACAGAGGGAAGCACCCAAACTACTACTGATGCAACCCCAACCTCTCCCAGCTGGCCCAACTCTGGGCAACCCCCCACACTTCCCCAGCAATACTAACACCAACCTTTAACCCATCCCCCTACCTCTTCCCTTGGCCATACACCCAGTAGTGACACACCAACCCCAACCCTCCCTTCCTCCCATACACAGTCGAACAGCATTAAGAGAGGGTAGACAAGGCAACTGTGTACAATGGGCAGACGCATTGAGCTACAGGCCAGTTTTGCTGATATGTATATCATGCAAGGTAATGAACACAGGAAAGTAGTAGAGCACTTGGAGAGAAATGTTTTCATTAACTACCAAAAAGAAGCGCTTGTCACACAGCAGATGAAAGATCAAACAAATTTTTATTTTTGCGTGCATGGAAGATTTTCCTGTTAGTCAGCATAACCCCTGTGGTTTAGCGCTTCTTTTGATTATAATAATAATAATAATAATCTGTTAGTCAGCCTCTGTACACTAGAAAATATCACATAGTCTGACATTATCCAAACTGATACATAATGTTACATAATGATAGTGAAGTCAAGCTATTGCTGTAACTTCACATACACTATATTCAACAGAATAACGAATGAACATGTAATAATATCAGACTTGAGTCTGAGCCCACACATCCCCATGTGAGGCTTACATATCAAACCAAAGGCGGCACTGTATGACCCCTGTGGTTTAGCGCTTCTTTTTTATTATAATAATAATATCAAACCAAAGAGAAATATCCTGGCCAGAAGTTGCTAAACAAAGCAGAAATATCGAGTCCACAAGGATAAACAAACTGTGATCGACAGATGCAAAGATATAACTGCCTGTCAAAATCTTGAATATATTGTACTAGAGACTTGGTCCTAGCATTGTCATAGAATAGCTAAATGTTAGGACTGGTGAGTGTAACTGTAAGAAGCCTTCCCTCGTCACCACCACCACCAAGGGTGAGTGTAACAACTGGGAAGCTCTTCCCGACACCACCAAGGGTGAGTGTAACAACTGGGAAGCTCTTCCCAACACCACCACCAAGGGTGAGTGTAACAACTGGGAAGCTCTCCCCGACACCACCACCAAGGGTGAGTGTAAATGGGGGAAGCTTACCCCTTCACCACCACCAAGGGTGAGTGTAAATGGGGGAAGCTTACCCCTTCACCACCACCAAGGGTGAGTGTAAATGGGGGAAGCTTACCCCTTCACCACCACCAAGGGTGAGTGTAAATGGGGAAGCTTTCCCCTTCACCACCACCAAGGGTGAGTGTAACTGTAGAAAGCCTTCCCCATCACCACCACTAAGGGTGAGTATAACTAGGAAGCCTCCCCATCACCACCAAGGGTGAGTATAACTGTAGGAAGCCTCCCCATCACCAAGGGTGAATGTAACTGTAGGAAGCCTTCCCTCTCGACACCACCAATAATGAGTGTTACTGTAGGAATCCTCCCCATCACCACCAAGGGTGAGTGTAACTGTAGGAAGCCTCCCCATCACCAAGGGTGAGTGTAACTAGGAAGCCTCCCCATCACCACTTCCAAGGGTCAGTGTAACTGACCCTTGTGAACACCCCAGTGTAACTTACCCTCACTAAGGGTGAGTGTAACTGTAGGAAGCCTCCCCATCACCACTACCAAGGGTGAGTATAACTGTAGGAAGCCTCCCCATCACCACCACCATGGGTGAGTATAACTGTAGGAAGCCTCCCCATCACCAATGGTGAGTAACTGTAGGAAGCCTCCCCATCACCAATGGTGAGTGTAACTGTAGGAAGCCTCCCCATCACCACCAAGGGTGAATGTAACTGTAGGAAGCCTCCCCATCACCACCAAGGGTGAGTGTAACTGTAGGAAGCCTCCCCATCACCAAGGGTGAGTGTAACTGTAGGAAGCCTCCCATCACCACCAAGGGTGAATGTAACTGTAGGAAGCTTCCCCATCACCACCACCAAGGGTGAGTGTTACTGTAGGAAGCCTCCCCATCACCACCAAGGGTGAGTATAACTAGGAAGCCTCCCCCATCACCACTACCAAGGGTGAGTATGAAACTGTGTTGTGGTGTAGAAAAAAAAAAACTAAACCCAGTAGAGTGAACCAAAAGTGCACGGAAACCCAGGTGTTAAAGCGGGGTGAGGTTTACCAGGGTGCCAGAGGTAAACAGGGTGCCAGAGGTAAACCAGGGTGCCAGAGGTAAACCAGGGTGCCAGAGGTAAACCAGGGTGCCAGAGGTAAACCAGGGTGCCAGAGGTAAACCAGGGTGCCAGAGGTAAACCAGGGTGCCAGAGGTACGGCCGCCGTACAGTAGGAGCTGCCAGAAGGACCAGTTTTTATCTCCAACACGCAAGTTATACTTTGTACCATACCGATCATTATTACTCTGTTTAATCATCTTTCAGTGATCTGTCTCGCGTAACCCAAACAACCCCTACAGGATTCATTAAATAAGTGACACTGGAACTCGTCAGATCCAAGAAATAAGGGAACCATTGACTGGATTCAAAACTGGTATCCTTGTCCGGATTCAATAAGCGGACAGAGTTTTAGGGGACCTTATCAAACACCCAAACAATAACAATAACATGACCCACGAAATCGTAATGACACGATTGCAAACAAACCATACCACGGGTAGGGTTCGAACCCGCGGTCAGAGAGTCTCAAAACTCCAGACCGTCGCGTAAGCCACTGGGCCAGCTAGCTTCAATAAGATTCATCCAACTAGGTATATTTCTACACCATAGGAAGGTTAGCATAGGCACCACTGTGTCCACAAATGCAAGTTTTATAGACGAATCTCCCGCTAGCATGGCCGTGACGAACTCTAGCTCAAGTCCCCCTCAAAGCCGTCAACATGA
>WNWK01033154.1:0-21372 GCA_009830355.1 Cherax destructor | reverse complement strand
TTTTTTTTGTACTATCAGACACTGCAACTCAGTATTCAGGTACAAAGGACATTGACAATTTTATTTCCTAACCACTAGTTACCAGTGAAAGAGGTTAGATTTGAGAGGACTTACTTAGTACTGACCAGTAAGCTTGCTACAGCACCTCCAGTCTTACATTCTTGATTCTACTGGTGGGCCCCGACTCGTCTGTCATCTTCAAGGTTTTCTGCATCTCACCTTTGGTGGTATGAGTCTATTCTCGTGCTTCTTCACGCTGAAACTCGCAACTCGTGCCTGCTAACATATTTCCTGTGCTTCCCTAACAAACTCTTGAGAGTTACAGATCTTGTCTTCAAATTCGTTAAAATGACAGAGCGTAATTATGAGTTTTCTGAATCCATGAAATTCTGGGTGAAACAAGTACAGAAAGACGTCTTCTCCACAGGAAACAAATTTCTCTATACAAACCCAGAGAAACCGAATTAAATACGATCCTTAGGATTTTTTTTAGACTCAAAAGAGATTATGAGATGTGGAAGGATCCACAATTCTTTATGTATAAGAAGCAATATGTCCAAGATTTAGATCATAGGTTAAGTAGACTGATTACACTGATCCGCATTTGGAATGTTTTTAGTTTTTATTATTATTCATGGTTGCGATCTTATATATTCTTGGGCTGCTGATTGTAAATATCTAAACCATTTTGCTCTATCACGTAAGGATTTTGAATAAAATATATATTGGTGATAATAAAAAATGTGATTTTTTAATAAATTGTTACTTGATAAAAAAATGGCAAGTATTCATGGAAAAGCACAGATTACTTGAATCAAATCAAATGATTACATGAATGAAATCAAATGATTTTATTAAGATTTTTGCTCCTAATGGTTAGCCTACATATTGAATCAAGGAAGGAGGACCGCATCGATTTTCGCTTGTGCTGTGCATAGAGACCATTACGTTTCAATGACCAGCAGTAATCCGCCATTATGCTGACATTCTATTTGCCCTGGTATCGAGTTTCCATGGTGCAAATATCCTGATGGAACCACCGCTCTCCTTGTTCCTCACTGTAGTCCCCACAATTGTTGGGAAAATAGTCAAGAGATGAGTGTAAATGTGAATCTTCACACTCATTCTAGACCCAAGTTGTTGAAACTAGAAACCAGTTTTGGATCATTTTTTTCATTTTCGGGAGCGCCTGTTTCCCAGGAAGTTGTGAACAATCTGCTTGAATGAAAACCAGGCATTCACCTCGACACCTGCTAATGCTTCATCAAAATGCTTGTCCTTCATCAATTCCCGAATCTGAGGGCCAACAAAGATTCCTGCCTTTAGCTTGCCTTCACTTATACGAGGAAACTTTGACTCCAGGTACTTGAAAGCAGTTCCATTCTTGTTCAAGGCCTTCACAAAACTTTTCATGAGGTCTAATTTGATGTGGAGTGGTGGCAGCAGAATTTTCTTGGGGTCAACTAGTGGCACAGTTTTCACGTTGTGATTTCCGGGTAAAAGCTGGTTCTTGGTGGCCAGTCTTTTTGTTCATAGTGCTGGCTGTCTGCCCTACTATCCCAAAGACACAGAAAGCAGGGATACTTGGTGTATCCGCCTTGAATACCTAGTAGGAGAGCAATAACTTTTAAATCACCATAAATGAGAAAATTGTGATTCTGGTACTTGATTGCAGATATTAGTGTCTTCAAATTTGCGTAAGTTTCTGACATTTGGACACTATAGCCGATTGACACAGATGCAGCTGTGTTGCCATTGTAGAGAAGTACAGCCTTTAAACTTCTTTTAGAAGAATCAATGAAGAGTCTCCATTCATCTGCTTTGTATGACATCCCCATGTGTTCAATAAGGCCAGAAATATTTGAACAGAAAACTAAAGATTCCTCTTTGTCAAAGAACTGAGTGAATTCCGCTTCATGATGACGGTACCAAGCGAATGTTGTTCCAGGAGCTAGAAGCCTGTGTTCCTTCAGTCTAGAGCCAAGTAACTGTGCACTTTCTTTTGGAAGTTTAAGATCTCTCACCAAGTCATTGAGCTCAACTTGGTTGAAGGGTTTGGGATTGTCAATTGTTGGTGGTTCATAGTCTACTTGCATCTCCTTAGAATCACTGGTATCAGACTCTGATGAAATTCGCCATGTCTCAGGTGTCACAGGTACAGGAATATCTTCAGTGTGTGGAACAGCTTTATTGCTGAAGGAATATTTGGGTATATTATGCGATCTTTAGTCTTCTTGTTGAATCCAGCTACTTTAGTCATACAAAAGTAGCAGTCATCATGGTGGTTCATCTGTTCCCGCCATACCATTGGTACTTCAAAGGGCATACATTTAAGTTTTCCAACTGACCATATTTGGAGCTTACTGATGCAAGTCTTGCAAGCTTTGTGTGGTGCAAATGGTTTGTCCTGGTCTCCAAGTTTGCAGCCAAAATAAGCAAAGTAGCAGTGCTTCAATAAAGGAGTAATGTTGCTCCGGGAATCTGAAGGGGTGAATTGCCTGCAGACATAGCAAAATATGTCTGGTGAATTTATGCAGCCTCTAGACATGTGAATAATCTGAAAATAAAGAAAAATATATTAGATTTAACATTTAATTCTATATAAGGTAAGCATTTTAATTGGTAATATACAACTTTCTCATTTACTTATGTTATACGAAAAGAGAAAAGTAACGTTTCCGTATAACTTGACAACCTGATGTGATAGAGATGAATAAAAAACACAATGAATCACTATTTTCCATATATATACCGAAAAAGATACCAAAGAGTCAATAAAAAAAATCATGAAGACCAGAGTTATTGATGAAGGTCACAAAAGTGCGTATATCATACCAAGCACAGCTCCTTTATTTTCCATTCCGACTCACGAGTGCTTACCTGCTGGGTTTAACTCTGGCACTTTCTCTATGACTGAAGACCTTTTTTGTATTTTAGTGAATTAATAATCAGGGTGACTTCAGTGGACTTGGTTGGAGGAAGACAGAGAGATGTTGGGAAGTTTCCAACTAAGCAATTACTCGCTAGGGTATTGGTGCTTGGAGACTTTATTCTGTGCGAGACTTTATTCTGTGGTTGAGAAGAAATCATTTATCTTGTTAGCTGTTTCAATAGGCTGAAGTTGTGTTTCATTTGGTTTACTTAGAATAATATCTCTAATTTTGTTCAACTTTTGGGTGCCAGGAATCTGAGAGAGTGCCAGGAATCTGAGAGAGTGCCATCCAGGTCTTTTATATCTCCTTTTTTCGGTGAATCTATTAGAATAGTACAGTTGCTTGAACTTTTTATTAGTTTGGCGGGGACTGATGTATGGTTTTACTAGGTTCTTTAGTTATTAAGCTCCGTCAATATTGATTTTCATATTGATGTTTCTTATCTATGGATCCAAGAATGTTGTTTGTAAGCCACGGGTAACCTAGCTGTTTAGTAGTGATCTGTTTAGCTTTATTGGACAATATTTGTTGTACAGTTTATGTATTTTATTTAGAAATATGTGTGTCCATTCATCGATACAACTGGCACTGGAAACCTTTGCAGGCAAGAACAGCCTTTGGCATTCTTTGGAGAGGGAGCATCGACACAAGATTCATTCCACAGTCACAAAAAACAACAGACATAGCCCCACTCCACAAAGGTGGAGGGGGGCTATGTCTGGTGGCAGTAAAGCAATTGCTAAGAATTACAGACCTATAGAACTAACGTCCCATATCATAAAAATCTTTCAAAGGGTTCTAAGAAGCAAGATCACCGCCCACCTAGATTCCTATCAGTTACACAACCCAGGGCAACATGGGTTTAGAGCAGGTCGCTCCTGCTTGTCCCAACTACTGGACCACTATGATATGGTCTTGGATACTCTGGAGAACAAACAAAATGCAGATGTAGTATACACAGACTGCGCAAGCATACGACAAGTGCGACCATGCTGTAAAAGTGCACAAAATGCGGTTAAAGGAATAATAGGAAAATATGGTAGATGGGTCTATAACTTCCTAACAAATAGAACACAAAGAGTAAGAGTAAACAGAACTCTGTTCCACAAGGCACAGTACTCGCTCCCATCCTGTTCCTCTTCCTCATATCTGACAAAGAGATGTCAGCCACACCACTGTGGCTTCCTTTGCGGATGACACCCGAATTTGCATGACAGTGTCATCCATCAAAGACACTGCAAGACACCAAGCAGACATCAATCAAATGTTTAAATGGGCTGCAGAAACCAATATGAATTTCAATATGGAAAACGCGAGGAAATTAAAACTGAATGGGAATTAAAACAAATTAAAACCACACAACAGAGCGAAAAACTAACGTGAAGGACCTAGGAGTGATAATGTCAGAGGATCTCACTTTCAAAGACCACAACAATGTATCTACCGCATCTGCCAGGAAAATGATAGGATGGATAATGAGAACCTTCAAAACTAGGGCTGCCAAGCCATGATGATTATCTTCAAATCATTGTTCTCTCTAGGCTGGAATATTGCTGTACATTAACGGGTTCCCTTCAAGACAGGCAAAACTGCTGACCTGGAGAATGTACAGAGAACTTTCACAGCATGCATAAGTACAATAAAGCACCTAAATTGCTGGGAACGGTTGAAGTCCCTTGATTTGTATTCCCTGAAACGCAGGCGAGAAAGATACATGATAATATACACATGGAAAATCCTACGGGGACTAGTCCCAAATTTGCTCACGAAAATCACTCCCTACGAAAGCAAAAGACTCGCTAGGAGATGCAACATCCCCCAATGAAAACAGGGGCTCCACGAGTACACTGAGAGACAACACAATAAGTGTCAGGGCCCAAGACCGTTCAACTGCCTCTCAGCATACATAAGGAAATTATCAAAAGACCCTGGCTGTTTTCAAGAAGGCGCTGGACAGGCACCTAAAGTCAGTACCTGATCAGCCGGGCTGTGGTTCGTAAGTCGGTTTGCGTGCGGCCAGCAGTAAGAGCCTAGCTGACCAGGCCCTGATCTTCCGCGAAGCCCGATCAGTGACTGGGCCGAAGGGGCGTTGATCCCCAAAACCCTTTCCAGGTGTACTCCAGGCCAGTCAACTGAGCTCAGCACTGCAGTGAAGTTGCTCAATGATGCCTCATCATGGAGTTGAAATGAGATCTTACTATATTACATTGGTTGGTTAGAAAGATTTGTTCGGAGGAAGACAGGTTAGTGGTCAGTAGTTAATTATCCCTGATTTGAAGGGTGCTAGTATATTTGTCCATATATGGTCAATTGTGGCTGCCTGCGTTTCAGCCTTGGTGGTTTAGGTATAGTTGGTATTAGTAATGAATTGTTCATATTATGAATGAAATCGGTTACTGGTTGGTCATCTGTTAGGCCAAGGTTAATGCTAAAGTCTCCAGCCTCTAGTAGGTGGTGTTTGCTGATTTGTTTGTTTGTCATTAACGTTTTTAGGTCATCACTAAAATTTGAGATATCAGTATGAGGCAGACCCTGTATATAGCACCAACTGTAATGGAAGTCTTTAGGTTTTTTACAAAGAAGTTGGCAAATATATATTCACCATATTCATCAGTGTAGCATGTGGTGTAACAACATAATAGTTCATTAGAACAATAGATGACAATACCTCCCCCCATTTGGTCTGGTCTGTAGTTGTAGATGGTTGTGTATCCTGGTAGTGTGTAGATGTTATTGTGTCTTGCTTAAGCCAGGTTTCAGTAACAATAATACAGGTGAAGGTTGTATTTAAGGAATCTAGGAGTGCCAGGTCATCATAGTGCTTACTCAGGGATCTAATTTAATTAAAAAAAATTATATTCCTGGCATTACTGAGGACTGTTCTGGCTTGTGTTGCTGTGTAGGCAAGACAGTTGCTTCAGTTAAAAGTTGGTTCCGGTTTATATTATATAGATTTAGATTTGGATCGATGTCAGCAGTCAACATTTAGATTAGCAATGACAAGGAGGGATTATAGGCAGTTAACTTGTAAATATTGTTAAATTATAATGAATTGTAAATGGAGTATAATTGGTAATATTTAAGTCTGTAGCAGTCTAGTTTGTCAGAAGAGTCAACAGATTGGACTGAAAAATAAATCGACCAGGTCTTTAGCCCAAGCTCAAGTAGGGGGTAATGGAGCTCAAGTAGGGGGTAATGGAGCTCAAGTAGTGGGTAATGGAGCTCAAGTAGGGGGTAATGGAGCTCAAGTAGGGGATAATGGAGCTCAAGTAGGGTAATGGAGCTCAAGTAGGGTAATGGAGCTCAAGTAGGGGTAATGAAGTTCAAGTAGGGGTAATGGAGCTCAAGTAGGGGTAATGGAGCTCAAGTAGGGGTAATGAAGTTCAAGTAGGGGTAATGGAGCTCAAGTAGGGGGTAATGAAGCTCAAGTAGGGGGTAATGAAGCTCAAGTAGGGGGTAATGGAGCTCAAGTAGGGGGTAATGGAGCTCAAGTAGGGGTAATGAAGCTCATGTAGGGGGTAATGGAGCTCAAGTAGCGGGTAATGGAGCTCAAGTAGGGGTAATGGAGCTCAAGTAGGGGGTAATTGAGCTCAAGTAGAGGGTAATGGAGCTCAAGTAGGGGGTAATGGAGCTCACTGTAGAAATTTCACATGAGTATAGTTGGGAGAAGGGCGAGATATATCAGGTAAGATAGTCAACACAGTGAAAATTGTCTTGCTCGTAGAACTAGAGGATTCCCGTGGAGCATCACGAGAGAGATCCGCACACCGCACATGAGTAGTAGAAGTCAGTGTAGAAGAACTGGGAATAATAGACATTACTAAATAAATTACCTTTAATTCTTTATCTCTATCCACCATCAAGTCCAACAATGGGAAGTTTACCCATATTCTATAATAAACGACCCAAGGGCTAATAGAGAGGTAAATGCAAGTGACCAACAGTAAGTTGAGCAGCAGTTCTAGGACCAAAATGGTGCCAATACACAGTTGCATTGCTCTTCCAGTATGTGGACAGCGATGCAAGACCTGCTGACTGGTCACAGCAGAGTCAGCACCAAGACCTGCTGACTGGTCACAGCAGAGTCAGCACCAAGACCTGCTGACTGGTCACAGCAGAGTCAGCACCAAGACCTGCTGACTGGTCACAGCAGAGTCAGCACTGAACCTCCTGGTATGATCACTATCCTCTTACAAATAAAGCGTATTGTCCACCTGCCGCAGTTCCCTCGGCTTGCTCAGCTTATAGACATGGGGAAATAGGGCATTTAATGGTCGCCGTGAGCGGTAAATTCTCAGGGCAGTGCTTAGGTTGGTCTTTACATGTCAAGGCCATCCTGAGGTGCTGATGCCCTCGCAGTAAGGCAGTGACAGCGAGTACCGTAATTACACCACCGAAAGTAACAGACCTGTTATCAGAGGCTCATTTGTGTAGTAGTCGTCTAGGAGTTCATGCATTTTTTCGACGTATTAGGGAGTGTTGAGAGTGAACTATTCAAGGAAAACCATGTTAGTGTTTATTATGGTTGGTACACGTAATTAGCTGATTGCATGTTTACATATTTGAAATTTAACTATAGGTTCATGGCATGAGTTGTTTTGTTGGAGAAATCAGTTATGCTATTAAGGTTTTAAAGTTTCTTTCTGTCCTAAGATTTACTTAACAAAACCTTATCTGAGCTCATCTACCATAACCTACACTAATCTAACCTAAACTTACCTTACCTAACATAAATGTTATAAACACAGAAATTAGCTTAAGCAAATATGTAAAACAATCTATGTTCGGCCTACCTGGCCTTAGTTCTTAGGGCCAAGGCCCCCGCGGCCTTGCTCTTGGCCAGGCCTCCCGGTGGATCAGGGCCTGATGAACCAAACTGTTACTGATGTCTGCACGCAAACCAAAGTATGAACCACAGTCCGGCTGAAGGGGCACAGACTTTAGGTACCTGTCCAGTTCCCTCTTGAAGGCAGACAGAGAACTGTTGGTAATTCCACTTATATTTGCTGGTAGGCTGCTGAACTGTCTTGGGCCCCGGACATTTATTGTGTTTTCTTTTAGTGTACGCCTGGCACCACTGCTTTTCATTCGGGAGATGTTGCACCGTCTGCCTTGTCTTTTGCTTTCGTAAGTAGTGATTTCTTTGTGTAGATATGGGACCAGTCCCTCTAGGAGTTTCCAGGTCATGTCATCTGATTGGAGATCAATAATTTGCATTTGTAACTGACATAGGAGTGTTGCAACACTGCAGTCAAATGGATTTTGAAATACCTTTTTTTAATCTGTTTTTTTCATCAATATTGGAAAATCGTCCTGAAATTGATTTTGAAAGTCATTAATGATTTCTGTTACAAAAGAAAAATGAAATTCTGCTTCACTTTCTTCATGAAATTTTTCTCAACTTGGAAAATGAACCAAGTTAAAAACTTCCACGTGTCCTTCATATAGCATAAATGTTGCCCTGACTGCCTTGACATGCGTGAGTAAATCGCAAATCACATTTGTTACAACTTGCAACTTCAGATTCATTTGAGTCATATGGCTTGTCACGTCTGCAAACAAAAATCCAGATTCCAAATTCAGTCAGTGTTTGATAAAAGTGGTTCGGATCGATCCTTTTTTGGTAGAACTGAATCAATTTCCTTCTTGAGCTGAAAGAACCGTAATAGAACCTTCCCACAACTAAGGGGCCTCTGTGACGTCCTCGCGCGCTGATGTGAGAATTATTCGATAAATTAAGAAAATGGGTTTTGTTTACAGAAAAATACTTCCAGAATCTGGCAACATTTTGGTGAAAATCCCATTGTAATTCGACGTTTCTAAAGTAAATTATACCTACTAGAAACATATTATCTTATGACGCGCCACGTAAAAAAAACTCGTGACCGCGAGATGATATTTTTTTTTTCCTTAATTTTTTGTCTATGTTTCGTTCTAATACATTAAATTTACCACTCGACATCACTGCACTGTGGGAAGAGGTTATTGCAGAGGTGGGAGGAGCTTATTGCAGAGGTGGAGGGCTTATTGCAGAGGTGGGAGGAGCTTATTGCAGAGGTGGGAGGAGCTTATTGCAGAGGTGGGAGGAGCCAAGAGGCAGTAAGGACGAGTATTGCTTGTTCAGCAGTCTGGTCAGCGATCACAATATGTCTTATACTAACGCTATTTTTGCCAATAAGCTATATTTGCTTATACCATTTATTAAATAATAATAGCAGATATACAATAAATACAATAAAAGCATAATAAATACGGCCAAAATAATATTATTTGTATATTATACCGTCCTGTAAGTTTTTCCACCCTGAAATGTGCCACTCATCAGTTCAGGAAAGACAGTGCTAAAACTTATATTGCCAGGTATACCACCTAAAGGGTACGAGGCGACACAGAACATCCAGACCATGGCAAAACCTGGGTAGCCACAGCCACTCCGGAGAGAGAGGTTTTTTAGCGCCAGGAAGGAAAAAAAGCTGGCAGGAAATGACAGAAATCGTACACCAACTGCAATCATTTCTGGAGTGGAATCACAGTCAATGGCCTCCACTCCAGAACAACAGATATTAGTGCCAGGAAAAAAAGATTCCCCTTCCACATACCACCAATCCAACGACATTCATCTTTGCAAATATACAGGGTCTAAAGCCAGCAACGAACAACAAGGTACCTTACATTCGTGGACTGCTTACAGAGTCAAATGCTATGTTTGCGGCTTTCACAGAGACCCACATAAGAGATCACTTGGACAATGAAATATGGTTCCCGGGCTACATCCTATACAGATGTGTCAGAGTGAACAGGAAAAATGGGGGGGGGGGGGGTTTGGCCTGTTTATCACAGAGTCACTTATGTGTTCAGAACTACTAAATGCCTTAAATGATGTAGTTGAAGTATTAGCAATAAAGATCGTGAATCAAAACCTGGTCATCGTGGTTGTATACAAGCCTCCGGATGCAACGTTCCAACAATTCCAGGAACAGCTTCTGAAAATTGACCACTGTCTGGAAAATCTTCCATCTCCTGCCCCCATCATCTTGCTCCTGGGGGATTTCAACCTAAGGCACCTAAAATGGAGGAATATTGCAAACAATGTGGTAGCAGAGATAACACCAGGAAGCAGCTCATATGAAAACTCGCACACACATGAACTTTTAAATCTCTGCACCAAATTCTCCTTAAACCAGCAAATAGTAGAGCCTACAAGATTAGAGAATACGCTGGACCTCATCTTCACCAACAATGATGATCTGATACGAAATGTCATCATATCAAAAACAATATACTCAGATCACAACATAATAGAGGTCCAGACATGTATGCGGGGAGCCCCAGATCGACAAAATGTGATCAGCCGCGAGGGAGCCTTCTCCAAATTCAACTTCAATAACAAAAACATAAGGTGGGACCAAGTAAACCAAGTTCTAAATGAAATAAACTGGGAAGATAGCCTAAGCATAGCGGATCCTAACCTATGTCTAGAACAAATTAACTCTGTGGCACTTGAGGTTTGCTCAAGGCAAATTCCCTTAAGGAAAAGGAGGAGAAGATGTAAACTAGAAAGAGAGAGGCGCTCCTATACAGGCGAAGGCAAAGAATAACGGAGCCGCTACAAGAGGCCAATATATCTGAAATACGTAGGGAAACACTGGTCAGAGAAATAGCAAACATTGAATTAAAACTAAAGAAATCTTACAGGAATCAAGAAACGCGGGAATAACTAAAAGCCATAAATGAAATTGAAAGAAACCTAAATTATTTCTTTTCTTATGCCAAATCAAAGTCGAGAACAACATCCAGTATTAGGCCCCTACTTAAACGGGATGGGTCCTACACAGATGACAGCAAGGAAATGAGTGAGTTACTAAAGTCCCAGTATGACTCAGTTTTTAGCGAGCCGCTAACCAGACTGAACGTCGAAGACCTAAATGATTTTTTTATGAGAGTGCCACAGAACTTGGCAGAAGCAAGTCTATCTGACATTACCCTGACGCCAAATGACTTCGAAAAGGCGATAAATGACATGCCCATGCACTCCGCTCCAAGAACTGCAAGAAGCTCCTATCACGTGCTTTTAACATCCTATGGAGAGGGAGCATGGACACTGGGGTCGTCCCGCAGTTACTAAAAACAACAGACATAGCCCCACTCCACAAAGGGGGTAGTAAAGCAATAGCAAAGAACTACAGACCAATAGTGCTAACGTCCCATATCATAAAAATCTTTGAAAGGGTTCTAAGAAGCAAGATCGCCACTCATCTAGATACCCATCAATTACACAACCCAGGGCAGCATGGGTTTAGAGCAGGTTGCTCCTGTCTGTCCCAACTACTGGACCACTACAAGGTCCTGGATGCTTTAGAAGACAAACAGAATGCAGATGTTATATACACAGACTTTGCAAAAGCCTTTGACAAGTGTGACCATGGTGTAATAGCACACAAAATGCGTGATAAAGGAATAACAGGAAAGAGTAGTAGTCAACAGAGTAAAGTCTGAGGTGGCTACAGTGAAAAGCTCTGTTCCACAAGGCACAGTACTCGCTCCCATCCTGTTCTTCATCCTCATATCGGACATAGACAAGGATATAAGCCACAGTGCAGTGTCTTCCTTTGCTGATGACACCCGAATCTACATGGCAGTGTCCACCGTTGAAGACACTGCAAGAATCCAAGCAGACATCAACCAAATCTTTAAATGGGATGCAGAAAACAATATGAAGTTTAATGATGAAAAATTTTAATTACTCATATATGGAAAACGGGAGAAAATTAAAATCTCATCGGAGTACAAAACAAATTCCAACCACACAATAGAGCAAAAAACTAATGTCAAAGATCTGGGAGTGATCAAGTCAGAGGATCTCACCTTCAGGGACCATAAACAGTAGCACTCGCATCTGCTAGAAAAATGACAGGATGGATAATGAGAACTTTCAAAACCAGGGATACCAAGCCCATGTTGACACTTTTCAGGTCGCTTGTTCTATCTAGACTTGAATATTGTTGCACACTAACTGCACCTTTCAAAGCATGTGAAATTGCTGACCTAGAAAAAGTGCAGAGAACCTTCACGGCACGCATAACTGTGATAAACCACCTCAATTACTGGGAACGCTTGAAGTTCCTAAACCTGTACTCCCTAGAACGCAGGCAGAAGAGATACATTATTATATCACGTGGAAAATTCTCGAGGGATTAGTACCAAACTTGCACACGAGAGTCACTCCCTACGAAAGCAAAAGACTCGGCAGGCGATGTAACATCCCCCCAATGAAAAGCAGGGGTGCCACTAGAACGTTGAGAGGAACACAATAAGTGTCAGGGGCCCAAGACTGTTCAACTGCCTCCCAGCATACATCAGGGGGATTACCAACAAACCCCTGGCTGTCTTCAAGCAGGCACTGGACAGGCACCTAAAGTCGTTACCTGACCAGCCAGGCGGTGGTTCGTACGTTAGACTGCATGCGGCCAGCAGTAACAGCCTGGTTGATCAGGCTCTGATCCAACATGAGGCCTGGTCACAGACCGGGCCGCAAGGGCGTTGACCCCTGGAACTCTCTCCAGGTAATCCAGGTAATCCAGGAGGGTATTGGCCGGCAGCGATGCATGATATACGCCAGTTCCTGACTATAAAAGAACGGTTTTCTATGTTACCTACGGGAGCACTAGAGAAAACGGTGCTTTTAACACGGGCATCTATAAGAAATCACTTATATTGCATAGAGAAGCCTAAAGTAGCGCGATTTTCATGGAATATGTTTGACGTAATGAGGTGGTCCGCGTTTGCTCGAATTTCTGGAAACTAAGATTTTGGCCTATTGCTTCACCCTGTGTTATTATTAATGATTAGATTGAAATGATTTTCACAAAATGCCCTGCATACTAGGGGCTTTTGGCATGTACACCTCATGTAATCTCAATAACCAAATGTAATTCTTTGTATCATGTCCAAATAAAAAATATTATTATTATTATTATTATTATTATTATTATTATTACAATATAAAACTAAGTGTGTTTGAATTTCTAAGAAAGGGATATCTGGAATATCTCAAATATTTTTTATTTTGTGGGGGTGTAAATGGGTGATATTTTGGGGAATGTCACAAACGTACCAAATGTATTTTTTTTCGGCATGAAGATAAGCTATCTTACATTCATTTCGAACCTCATAAATTCAGGATAGACGTACCCTACGAGTGGGCAGTATCGGCAGAGCCGCTAGTACCGCCAGACCGGAACTGGATGCTGCCATATGTCATAATGACTATTTTTTTTCTCTCAGTTGCTTGTTGGCCGATCTTATTGAAACTTCGTCACATTCCATTACATATATGCTTCTAAACGTACACCAAAAATAAATAAAATCTGACCAGTATTAGTGTCCGCGTGTAATGACGTCACAGAGGCCCATAAGCCATCGAACTTCTGTATAAGGCAAGTCAAAGAACTCAGAATTGGTTTCTTGCAGAAAATCACGAAACTGGCGAAGATTAAGACCCTTAGATGGAATAAAATTCACTGTTGAAACAACGGATTTCAGAACGCAAGACATATCCACATATTTTCCGCACAATAATTGCTGGTGGATAACACAATGCAGAAACAAAGGCTTTGAGAATCCACCATCCTCACAAACATTTGTGATTTGTCAAACCAAACCTTTCTATACCCCAGACATTTTCTTTCCTCCATCAATTGTCATGCTTTATAGTTTATTCCACTCCAGGTGGAGGCTACGGATGAATACTAGATGTGATGTGTCACTCATATGAATCAATTCATCAAGTGCGAGAGAATAAATCTGAAAATTTTGTGCTTTGTTTTTTCGTGGTATAACTCACACTGTTTCCACCATACAACGTAGTCCCCATCTTTAAAAAAGGAGACAGAAAAGAGGCACTAAACTACAGACCGGTGTCACTTACATGTATAGTGTGCAAAGTCTTGGAGAAAATCATCAGGAAAAGAATGGTGGAGCACCTGGAGCAGAACAGGATAATCAACGCCAGACAGCATGGATTCAGGGAAGGCAAATCCTGTGTAACAAACCTCCTGGAGTTCTATGATAAAGTAACAGAGGTAAGGCAAGAGAGAAAAGGGTGGGTTGACTGCATTTTCTTAGACTGCAGGAAGGCCTTTGACACAGTTCCTCACATGAGATTAGTAAAGAAGATGGAAGACCAAGCGTGTATAACAGGAAGGGCACTGGAATGGATCAGGGAATACCTCACAGGGAGACAACAACGGGTCATTGTGCGGGATGAGGTATCACAGTGGGCGCCTGTGACGAGCGGTGTACCGCAGGGGTCAGTCCTAGGACCAGTGCTATTCTTGCTATATGTGAATGACATGACGGACGGGATAGACTCAGAAGTGTCTCTGTTCGCAGATGATGTGAAATTAATGAGGAGAATCACATCGGAGGAGGACCAAGCAGGACTTCAAAGAGACCTGGACAAGCTTGACATCTGGTCTAGCAACTTGCTTCTCGAATTTAACCCCACCAAATGCAAAGTCATGAAGATTGGAGAAGGGCAAAGAAGACCGCTGACAGAGTACAGGCTAGGTGGACAAAGGCTACAAACCTCTTCAAAGTAGAAAGACCTTGGGGTAAGTATAACACCAAGCACATCTCCGGAAACACACATCAACCAGATAACCCGGCAGCATATGGGCGACTGCCAAACCTAAGATTAGCGTTCCGTTACCTTAACAAGGAATCTTTCAAGACACTGTACACCGTGTACGTCAGGCCCATACTAGAGTATGCAGCACCAGTCTGGAACCCACACCTGGTCAAGCACGACAAGAAATTAGAAAGTGCAAGGTTTGCGACAAGGCTAGTTCCACAACTCTGGGGACTACCCTATGAAGAAAGGTTGAGGGATATAGAACTAACAACACTGGAGGACAGAAGGGTTAGAGGGGACATGATAACGACATACAAAATACTGCGGGAATCGACAAGGTAGATAGTGACAGGATGTTCCAGAGGAAACACAGAAACAAGGGGACACAACTGGAAGCTGAAGACTCAGATGAGTCAGAGGGATGTTAGGAAGCAATTCTTCAGCCATAGAGTAGTTAGGAAGTGGAATAGTTTAGCGAACGATATAGTGGAGGCGGGAACCATACATAGTTTTAAGACAAGGTATGATAAAGCTCATGGAGCAGGGAGAGCAGAGACCCAGTAGCGGACAGTGCAGAGGCGGGGCCAGGAGCTGAGTCTCGACCCCTGCAACCACAATTAGGTGAGTACAATTAGGTGAGTACACTCTTTCGTCAGATCTTCATTGATGAATAGTTTTCCTCTTTTAGCTAACACATCAGCTATTTTGTAACTGGCTCTGGTTGAAGCTTCATTTTCAGTTGTCTTCTGCGTATAAAGTTCTTGTTAGAAAGCAACATGCAGTGCATTGATTCAGATTTTCTGAACACTGTGTTGCTGTGACCTGGGAATAACTTGGTTTATGTTTGGTCTCATAGTACCGACGTTCATTGTACTCCATCAAAACTGCAACACTTTCGTGGCATACGACAGAAGTACTTTACGCCCTATTCTTCATTAAAGCACTAAATATGCTTTACCTTTATCCATAACTGAAAAGTATATCTAAGAAATGAAAAGGTTAGAACTAAAATTGAAAAACAATTGACATATAAATTGTTATAAGCAACAAAATCCTTCACATTAAGTGACTCGAGTTGCTGCGGGCAACAAAAAATGTTGTGGTGGGAAGCATGTAGCCCGCGGGCCGCATGTTGCCCGCGGGCCGCAAGGTTCAAGACCGTAGATAAATATTTTTTGCAGAATCAAATTGATTCACTTCATTTAAGAAAAAAAAAAATAGTGATTAAACTTAATGAGTGTATAGTAAAAATGAAAATAATAAAATAATAATAATAATAATAATAATAATAATAATAATAATAATAATAATAATAAAATAATAATAATAAAATAAAATAATAATAAGAGGAATAAGAGGAAGTAAATAAAGTCTCCAGACAATGAACAAACTCAAAACATTAACACAAAGACAAACAAAATATACAAAGTGAATTAGGAGTGATGTTAAAGAGCAGAGACAAAGTGAGTTCACTCACTACATTGGTGTTTCCTCCTCATACAAGAGTGACCAGTGTGTACTCATACAAGAGTGACCAGTGTGTACTCACACAAGAGTGACCAGTGTGTACTCACACAAGAGTGACCAGTGTGTACTCACACAAGAGTGACCAGTATGTACTCACACAAGAGTGACCAGTGTGTACTCACACAAGAGTGACCAGTGTGTACTCACACAAGAGTGACCAGTGTGCACTCACACAAGAGTGACCAGTGTGTACTCACACAAGAGTGACCAGTGTGTACTCACACAAGAGTGACCAGTGTGTACTCACACAAGAGTGACCAGTGTGTACTCACACAAGAGTGACCAGTGTGTACTCACACAAGAGTGACCAGTGTGTACTCACACAAGAGTGACCAGTGTGTACTCACACAAGAGTGACCAGTGTGTACTCACACAAGAGTGACCAGTGTGTACTCACACAAGAGTGACCAGTGTGTACTCACACAAGAGTGACCAGTGTGTACTCACACAAGAGTGACCAGTGTGTACTCACACAAGAGTGACCAGTGTGTACTCACACAAGAGTGACCAGTGTGTACTCACACAAGAGTGACCAGTGTGTACTCACACAAGAGTGACCAGTGTGTACTCGTACAAGAGTGACCAGTGTGTACTCAGCTTGTGACTACAACCAGGGCGGTAAATATGTCATTATTTGGGTTGGAGTCAGTTCTCATCCAGTAAGTTTACTTATAAATCTGACAGTGAATGAGAGTGGCAGTGAACTTTGCCTGGTAGCTATGCCGACCTAGCTACCTGTTTGACTGGTACAGAGGGAATGTAAGAAGTGGTTGTGTGATGAACATTGACTATATTGTAATGTACTTGATGCATCCCCATTAAGGAGAAGAAGAAAATGATGATGATGATGCTGATGTATAAGAAGAAAAATAAGATAAGAATGTTTGTTTCTTTGTGCCTGAGTTTCAGTAATACACATGTCATGTGTGGTGGTCTTGTCTTTGTGTTTGCACAGTCACATAAAACACGTTTCAGGAGAGGCTTTAACTCAGTGTTTGGAACATAGAAGTTAGTTTTCACATCACTGGGAACATCAGTTACACGAGAGATATTACACTCAGGTGTTTTGGTACATGAAAGTTCTCACTGATCTTTGTTATTCAGTTCTGTATTAAAATAAGAATGAGAAGTACATAATTTTGGAGGGAGGGAGAAAATATATTAAGGAACATATCCTGATGTTTATGAAGGGATGTTAATCCTAGTAATCAGAGGTAATTATCTTTCGGTCGATCATACCTGATTAACTCCTGTTATCCAGATTCTAGGTGAAACATCTGCATATGAAGATAATTTTAACCAATCCTTAAATTTTCCCTAGAGTTGCACGACTACTGAAGTCTCAAAGCTTTACAATGACTATAATAATAATAATAATAATAATAATAATAATTGCCTCTCAATCCTATGTCCTGTCTATCCCCTATGGGTTTAACACTTAGGTATGAATATATAGAAGTTATTAGCTTAAGTTGCACAGAATATTTATGACCGCTAAGTAACTGCACAGTATTTAGTAATGTATAATATTTAGTAATGTATAATATTAAGTAATGTATAATATTTAGTAATGTATAATATATAGTAATGTGTAGTGTGTGTACAGACTGTGATGTACAAGACCGCTGAACAGCCTCTCACCTTCAATGTCTGTGGCTTCTTCACTCTCTCACGCTACAGTATAATAAGTGTAAGTATAATACAATGTGTATTACTTGTGTCGTCTCACTCTCCATGCTACAGTATAATAAGTGTAAGTATAATACAATGTGTATTACTGTGGCTTCTTCACTCTCTCATGCTACAGTATAATAAGTGTAAGTATAATACAATGTGTATTACTGTGGCTTCTTCACTCTCTCACGCTACAGTATAATAAGTGTAGGTATAATACAATGTGTATTACTGTGGCTTCTTCACTCTCCATGCTACAGTATAATAAGTGTAAGTATAATACAATGTGTATTACTGTGGCTTCTTCACTCTCTCATGCTACAGTATAATAATGTAAGTATAATTACAATGTATTACTGTGCGTCTTCACTCTCTCACGCTACAATATAATAAGTGTAAGTATAATACAATGTGTATTACTGTGGCTTCTTCACTCTCTCATGCTACAGTATAATAAGTGTAAGTATAATACAATGTGTATTACTGTGTCGTCTTCACTCTCTCATGCTACAGTATAATAAGTGTAACTATAATACAATGTGTATTACTGTGGCTTCTTCACTCTCTCATGCTAATATAATAAGTGTAAGTATAATACAATGTGTATTACATTGTTTCTTCACTCTCTCATGCTACAGTATAATAAGTGTAAGTATAATACAATGTGTATTACTGTGGCTTCTTCACTCTCTCATGCTACAGTATAATAAGTGTAAGTATAATACAACTGTACTGTGTCGTCTTCACTCTCCACGCTACAGTATAATAAGTGTAAGTATAATACAATGTGTATTACTGTGGCTTCTTCACTCTCTCACGCTACAGTATAATAAGTGTAAGTATAATACAATGTGTATTACTGTGTCGTCTTCACTCTCTCATGCTACAGTATAATAAGTGTAAGTATAATACAATGTGTATTACTGTGTCGTCTTCACTCTCTCATGCTACAGTATAATAAGTGTAAGTATAATACAATGTATTACTGTGTCGTCTTCACTCTCTCACGCTACAGTATAATAAGTGTAAGTATAATACAGTGTGTATTACTGTGGCTTCTTCACTCTCTCATGCTACAGTATAATAAGTGTAAGTATAATACAATGTGTATTACTGTGTCGTCTTCACTCTCTCATGCTACAGTATAATAAGTGTAAGTATAATACAATGTGTATTACTCTCGTCTTCACTCTCTCATGCTACAGTATAATAAGTGTAAGTATAATACAATGTATTACTGTGGCTTCTTCACTCTCTCACGCTACAGTATAATAAGTGTAAGTATAATACAATGTGTATTACTGTGGCTTCTTCACTCTCTCATGCTACAGTATAATAAGTGTAAGTATAATACAATGTGTATTACTGTGTCGTCTTCACTCTCTCACGCTACAGTATAATAAGTGTAAGTATAATACAATGTGTATTACTGTGGCTTCTTCACTCTCTCACGCTACAGTATAATAAGTGTAAGTATAATACAATGTGTATTACTGTGGCTTCTTCACTCTCTATGCTACAGTATAATAAGTGTAAGTAATACAATGTGTATTACTGTGTCGTCTTCACTCTCTCATGCTACAGTATAATAAGTGTAAGTATAATACAATGTGTATTACTGTGTCGTCTTCACTCTCTCATGCTACAGTATAATAAGTGTAAGTATAATACAATGTGTATTACTGTGTCGTCTTCACTCTCTCACGCTACAGTATAATAAGTGTAAGTATAATACAATGTGTATTACTGTGGCTTCTTCACTCTCTCACGCTACAGTATAATAAGTGTAAGTATAATACAATGTGTATTACTGCTTGGTCTTCACACTCTCATCCTGGTCCTCAAACATATATGTCAGATTTCTCAATCTTTCCCATTTGGTCACATCAAGGAGAAGGGAGGGATGATTGCCTTGATATCGGGCTCTTTATAAATGGGATTGTCGCTACCATCATTTACTAGGATTCAATTGTATTAATTTGTATTCATGAGTTGGAGTTTTACACAGTGCATGATTTCGCTTTTATTTCTTAGATTTATTTGTTATTATGATAAAGGTAAATTCATCAATCCCGTTCCACTGGTCAGTTAACCAAAGAAAATGTAATGTTATGGCCTAATTTTCCCTCACTAACTCAGCAAGGAGTCTCTCAGACAAGCTGAGATCTGACAGCTGTGGGGGTTTTAGCTTATCATTAAATATTAGAATTCCTATACGCTGGATAAACATGTTTATGATTCCATGTTAAAGTTTGTTATTAATGAAAGAAGGTCAATAAGAACCATAACACGCGGTGGGGGCCGGAGAAAATGTAAGATAAGTCCATCATCTTACTGACCATCTTCCTCTCCTCTCGTCTTCAACATCAACTATTAATGAGAATTTAGAAGAACAAAGTAAAAAGGAGTGTCTTGTTCACCATGTTTCTGAGAGCTTACCTAGTATGTAGCCCGGAGATTCTAGATAAAGAAATTAGGAAAATATTTGATATTGCCTGGAAACTGCGTACCGAGAGATTTTGTAAAAATCATCATTGTTGGCAGCTGAATAACTTATCATTGCACTGAACCTTGATATCACCTCGGATCAAAATGTTCCGGTTCTTCCGTACAATGAGCATTTAAATGTCTTGCTAATTCTCCTCAATGATTTACATACAAGTAGTTTTTATGAATACACGACTGTTAAAAGCATTCTGATAAAGAATTCTCCACAATATTGCATTGGTGTTGTATAGAATTGGTTGCAATGGTGCAATTTATCCTATGTAGGACAAACAACTGGCAAAAGCTGTAAATATTAGGAAACACAAAACAAATATGCTGATACGGACTGCCCATGAATCAAACGCCATTTTCAACCACATTAGTCTGTAATAACATGGCTTATTCAAATTAGATTCATTTATTAGATTCATTTATATATTATAGTCCATAGCCTACAACAGGACTCCTATACTATTGTGATGGATTGTACTAAATGTAGCAAACAGAGGAATAGGGCTGCTTCTGATGGTTAGACCAGAGTCTCCCTAAGAACCTTGTGGGATAAATCTATGGCCATCGTCCCTGAGGGTAAACACAAAGTTTTTCCATTTAAATGCATTTCCCTTTAAATGAGTAGTCGTGGTCACGTTTTCTAATGTATGGAAAAATGCCTTGACAGTTGCCAGATGTCAATATATATAATGTTTAGCCTTTTACATTATATCAAAGGTGACGGAATTCTTGATGGTTATCCTGCCACTAATTATTACACTCGCTAGGCTGCCACGACAGTGTCAATGCTAGTGGATGGGTTGTCTTATATTATCTTAAAAATGTTCAACCTTCCAGGCACCTGACACTGGGTGTTGGTTGCACACCTTGGCACTTATTCTCTACTGCTTAACTCTTCCCATATTCTAGCACAAATACTCCTCTGAACGTGTTTGCTTGGATTTTATCCTCTTTTCTGCAACATTTAAGTTCGTGGTGATGTGTGCATTGCAACTGGAAAGGCCTAGAACTATGTTTCAACTCCAGCTTGGTTGTTTTGCATCTTACATCTCTTGTTCGCAATTTTATATACCCACACACACACACACACACACACACACACACACA
>WNWK01033153.1:15000-21374 GCA_009830355.1 Cherax destructor | reverse complement strand
GAAACCATTAGAGTTGAGACAAAGAAGCTGTAAACGTGACCGACACTTGCCTCTCCTAGTATTAATAATAATACTGTCATAATACTGTCATAATATTAATATAATTATTTTCTTCTTCTAATTATTTTAATTATCATTACATAAATCTTCTTCTCTTAAGTATTATTATAGTAATAATAATTATTATTTGTTATAATCATCATTGTTTCTAGTACAGAATTTTAATTATGATAGTTTTAGAAAAGTAGATCTAGTTATAGCCATAGCAGTAGTAGCGGTAGCAGCAAGAACAGCAGAAGAAGCAGCTGCAGAAGCAACAACAGCAGTAGTAGCACCAGTAGTGGCAGAACCATCAACAGCAGAAGAAGCAGGGCAGCAGTAGCAACAGTATTAATGGTAGTAGTAGTGGTATTAGTAGCAGTATTATTAGTAGCAGTTATATTAATAGTAGAAGGAATAGTTGTAGAAGTATTAGTAGAGGTATCAATAGTAGTACTAGCTTTAGTGAAAGTAGTAGTGTAAGTAGTGGTAGAACCAGTAGTAAAATCAGTAGTATTGTTAATAACAGCAGCATTAGCAGCAACAGTATTGAAAGTACATGTACTGGTAAAATTGAAAACAGTAGTTGTAGTAAGGTGATAAAAGTAGGATTTTCTTCTGTCTTTCTTTTTGAAATAAATTGAATATTATATATATTAAACCTATGTACTATTTTTTATTATGTAGTATATGTATCTGTTAATAGAGAAATAATGCAGTAGTAATTCGAAAGGGACAAATTATTTTCGAAAGAAGAAAAGTCATACGAGAGGCTGATACTACAGTATCTCCTGAGAGATGATCACTGATTCTACTGATATTTTTCTTCTTCGTCTTCTTTTCCTTCTTGTTCTTATTTTTGTTGTTCTTCCTCTTATTCTTTTTCTTATTCTTGTTTTAAATAATAATAATAATAATAATAATAATAATAATACTAATAATAATAATAATAATTATGATAATAATAATAATAATAATAATAATAATAATAATAATAATAATAATAATAATAATAATAATAATAATAATAATAATAATAATAATAATAATAATAATTATTATTATTATTATTATTATTATTATTATTATTATTATTATTGTTATATTTTTCAAAAAACAGCTGTATCCTGCCGTGGAAGGGTGCCCTAAAAAAATTACTTTTGAAATTTAGTGATGTATACATAAGAGGTTACCAGCCCTTTGCTCCTGTTATTTTAGTTATGACACACGTGGCTTACAGAGGAAGAATTCTGTTTTATTTCCCCATGGATATTTTATTATAATTTTATAAGATTCTATAATTTTAAATATAATATCATATATTAATATAATTCTTTTTATTCTTCATCTTTTTATTCTCGTTCTTTTTTTTCTTACACAGGGTTTGACAAGGTTAGGTTAAGGATCCCTAACTTTATTGACAATCTATTGACAAGGTAAAGATTCCTCTTTATTTACAAGCTAAGAGCTGTTACCTACATCAGCTCATTTGAAAGCATTTTTATTGTTATGAAACATACAATTAGGGAACAGGATGAAGTTGGAGCCATCAGTGGGCCAGCATTTTCATTTGATCAACTGAGTTTATCTCGTTGACATCATAATGTTGTACGAATGTGTTCCAGAATAGATTCATCCTGGGGATAAATGATCTCAGATGAATTGATGTTCTGGAGAAGGGTACAGCCAGAGTGAAGTTACTGCTTTCTGCCCGTCTTGTGGTATATTATTATTATTATTATTTTTATTATTATTATTATTATTATTATTATTATTATTATTATTATTATTATTATTATTATTATTATTATTATTATTATTATTATTATTATATTTTTATTATTATCATTATATAAATTTTCTTCTACATCTTAATTTAATTTTTCTTCCTACCCTATTATACTTCTCCTTTTTCTTCATTTTCTTTTTCCTTTTATCCTATCTATCCTCTTTTTTTGTATTATTATTATTATTATTTATTATTATTATTATTATTATTATTATTAATATTATTATTATTATTATTATTATTATTATTATTATTATTATTATTATTATTATTATTATTATTATTATTATTATTATCGTCATCATTGTTACTAATACAGAAATATAATTATTATAGAAGCATCAGTAAAAGTTTATGAAATTGTAGCTATAGCAATAGTAGTTATAGCAGCAGTAGCAACAGCAGAAGAAACAACTGTGACAGTAGTAGCAGCAGCAGCAACAGCAGAGGCAGCTACAGAAGCAGCAACAGCAGCAGCAGACAAAACCGCTGCAGTAGCAGGCACAGTAATAACAGTGGTACCAGTAGCAGTAGTAGTAGCATTACTATTAGTAACAGTAGTACTGGTAGTAGAAGAAGTAGTAGTAGAGGTAATATTAGTGGTAGCAACAGTAGTACTAGTATAAGTGAAAGTAGTAGTGGTAGAATCAGTACTATTATTAATAATAGCAGCATGAGCAGCAAAAGTAACTGTAGAAGTGAGAGTAGTAGTTGTAGTGAAAGTAGTAACAGTAGTAGTAAAAACAATAGTATTAGTAGTAGTACTAACCTTCAATAACCAGGAAGACTTGTAGCCAGACAGTGGGGTTGGTCGCTGGTGTCATCAAAGTCATCAGGTTCAACTCACCATAGCCTTTCTTCCTTTTTTTGTAATAAATAGCACCTTATATATATTAAACCTAAATACTTCTTTTTTCTTATGTAGAATATGATTATTATTATTACTTTTATTAATCTTTACCATTATAGTAAAATCATTAATTTTATTCTCCATCTTTTTCTTTTTTTCCTCTTCCTCTTCTTCTTTTCTTTTTCTTCTTCTCATTATTTTTATTAATATTGTTATATAAGTATTATTTTTTCTTCTATTCTTTTTCTTCTTACCCTTTTTCTTATTTTTATTATTATTATAATAATTATTATTATATTCATCTTATTCTTCTTATTTTTATTTTTATTCTCTTTTGTTGATGTTGCTGTTCTTCTTACTCATTTAATTATTATTATTAATATTCTTCTTCTTTTTTCTTCTTATTATTATACTTATTCTTCTTTTTATTCTTCTTCTTATTATTATTATTACTATTTTTATTAACACATCGGCCATTTCCCACCAAGGCAGGGGGGCCCAAGAAACAAAAACTTTCATTATCATTCACTCCATCACTGTCTTGCCAGGGGCGTGCTTACATTACAGCTACAAAACTGAAACATTAACACCCCTCCTTCAGAGTGCAGACACTGTACTAACCGTCTCCAGGAATCAAGTCCGGCCAACAGCACGTCAAGTCCTAAAAACCATTTATCTCCATTAGTCCTATCTAATACGCTCATGCACGCTTGCTGGAAGTCCAAGTCTTTGGCACACAAAACCTCCTTTACCCCCACCCTCCAACCTTTAATAGGCCAACCCCTACCCCGCATTCCCCCCACTAGAGTTTTAATCACTCCCGAAATCCTTCCATTTCGTTCTTTCCTCTCTACATGTCCAAACCATCTCAATAACCCCTCCTCGGCCCTCTGGATAATAGTCTTGGTAATCCCACACCTCCTCCTAATCTCCAAATTTTGGAGTCTCTGCATTATATTCACACCACACATTGCCCTCAGACATGACATCTCCTCAGTGCACCACTCACCTTTTTCCTCTCGTCAATTCTATGATTCACCTCATCCTTCATAGACCCATCTGCTGACACATCCACTACCAAATATCTGAACACATTCACCTCCTCCATACTCGCTCCCACCATTCTGATATCCAATCTTCCATTACCTAATTTTTTTGTTATCCTCATCACCTTACTCTTTCCTATATTCACTTTTAATTTCCTTCTTTTACATACCCTACCAAACTCATCCACCAACCTCTGCAACTTCTCTTCAGAATCCCCTAAAAGCACAGTGTCATCACTTGCCAACACACAAGCATTCACTTCTCTTACAACTCCATCTATAAATATATTGAACAACCATGGTGACATCACACATCCTTGTCTAAGGTCTACTTTTACTGGGAAATAATCTCCCTCTCTCCTACATACTCTAACCTGAGCCTCACTATCCTCGTAAAAACTTTTCACCGATTTCAGTAACCTACCTCCTATTCCATACATTTGCAAAATCTGCCACATTGCCCTCCTTTCCACCCGATCATATGCCTTTTCCAAATCCATAAATGCCACAAATACCTCTTTACCCTTATCTATATACTGTTCACCTATATATTTCACTGCAAACACTTGGTCTGCACACCCCCTACCCTTCCTAAGGCTCCTTGTTCATCTGCTATCCTGCTCTCCATCTTACTTTTAATTCTTTCAATAATAACTCTACCATACACTTTACCAGGTATACTCAACAGACGTATTTCTCTATAATTTTTAAACTCTTATTTGTCTCCTTTGCCTTTATACAAAGGAATTATGCAAGCCTTTTGCCAATCCCAAGGTACTTTACCCTTTTCCATACATTTATTAAATAAAAATACTAACCACTCCAAAACTATATCCCCACCTGCCTTTAACATTTCTATCTTTATATTATCCATCCCAGCTGCATTACCCCTTTTCATTCTACTCACTGCCTCACGAACTTCCCCCACACTCACAACTGGTTCTTCCTCACTCCTATAAGATGTTACTCCTCTTTGCCCTATACAGGAAATCACAGCTTCCCTATCTTCATCTTCATTTCATAATTCCTCAAAATATTCCCTCCTTCTTCTTCTTCTTATTATTATTATTAATATTACTTCTATTATCATTATATTAATATGCTATTTTTTCTTCTTCATCTTCTTATTCTTTCTCTTCTTATTCTTCTTCTTTTTTCTTCTTCCTCTTCTTCTTCCTCTTTTTCCTCTTCTTCTTCTTCTTCTTATTATTATTAGTTTTATTATCATTCTATTAATATGATACTTTTTATTCTTCTTCATCTTCTTATTCTTTCTTCTTCTTATTCTCTCTTCTTCTTCTTCTTCTTCTTCTTCTTTCTTCTTCTTTCTTCTTCTTCTTCTTTCTTCTTCTTCTTCTTCTTCTTCTTCTTCTTCTTCTTCTTCTTCTTCTTCTTCTTCTTCTTCTTCTTCTTCTTATTATTATTATTATTATTATTATTATTATTATTACTATTAATAATATTATTATTATTAATATTATTATTATTATATACATATGCTTTCTCTTCTTTATTTTCATTTCCTTTTTCTAATCCTTTTTCATCTTCTTTTAATAATTATTATTATAATTATTATTATTACTGGTATTATTATTATCACTTTTATTATTATTATTATTATTATTATTATTATTATTATTATTATTATTATTATTATTATTATTATTATTATTATTATTATTATTAAGTGACTGTACTTGCATAATACAGGAACATGCAAGTACAGTCACTTATAAGAATACTACAGTAACCTGTTCACAACCAGTTAAAATACAGAATTGTAATTATTATATTTGTTGACGTAAAAGTAGGTCTAATCTTACATGTAACAGTAGTTGTAATATTAACAGTAGAAGCAGCAACAACAGCAGCCAGAACAGTTTCAGTAGTAGCAACAACAACAATACTATTAGTAGTAGTAGCAGCAGCAACAACAACAGCAGACAGAGCAGCTGAAGTAGTAGCAACAACAACAATACTATTAGTACTAGCAGCAGCAACAACAACAGCAGACAGAACAGCTGCAGTAGTAGGAACAACAACAATACTATTAGTAGTAGTAGCAGCAGCAGCAACTTCAGAAACAGTATTAAGATTAGTTTTGACAGTATAAAACAGCAAGAAAAGCATAGGAAGCAGCTACAGGAACAGTTGTGTCAGTAGTGAAAGTATTAGCAGTGATATCAATAGTGTTAGTGAAAGTAGAAGTAGTGAAAGTAGTGGTAGAATTAGTAGTAAAATCAGTAGTATTAGTGATAATAGCAGCAGTAAAAGTAGTAAGTTAGTTTTGAAGTGCTAACAGTAGGGGTAGTAAAAATGTAATATAGTAAAAGCAGCACTATTAGTAGTAGTAACAACCTTCACTAACCAGGAAGATTCGTAGCCAGACAGTGAGATCAGGTGCTGGTGTCATCAAAGTCATCAGGTTGAATTCACGATGCATATGTTCTTCCTTTTCTTTGTAACAAATTGCATATTACATGTTTTAAACCCAAGTACTATTATAAGTATTATAAGTATCAGTTTCTTTTTAAAAACAAATGCAGTAGTAAATTAAAATGGACGAATTAGCTTATAAAGTACTAAATTCATAGGAGAAGCTAATACTAGAGACTCTCAGGATTGAGGATCACTGGATTCTGCTTATGAT
>WNWK01033153.1:0-10000 GCA_009830355.1 Cherax destructor | reverse complement strand
AAAACTGGTCAATTAGCAAGAACTCATCTAAAATTAAGTCCTTTCTAAAATTTTCTCTTATACGTTTAAAGATATATTTTTTCATTTATGTTAATGTATGAATTTATAATTTTGTACGAAGAGAACTTTGAAAACCTACCTAACCTTATTACAACAAGCGCAATTTAATTTAGCCTAACCCAACTAAATATATTTTAGATACGTTAACATTAATTTAATAATAAACAAAGGCAATGAAATATATTTTTTCGTTAGGTTTAGAATGATTTTGGCGAAATTATTGCATACACAAATTTTCACTTGTTATATATGGCAAGGTGAGCGTTGCTATTTAAGCCAAATAACAAGTTTTACCTAATCGGCACGACATATATATATATATATATATATATATATATATATATATATATATGTCGTGCCGATTAGGTAAAAACTGGTCAATTAGCAAGAAATCATCTAAAATTAAGACCTCTCTAAAATTTTATCTTATACGTTTAAAGATATATTTTTCATTTATGTTAATGTAAGAATTCATAATTTTGTACCAAGAGAAACTTTGAAAACCTACCTAACCTTATTACAACAAGCGCAATTTAATTTAGTCTAACCCAACTAAATATATTTTAGATACGTTAACATTAATTTAATAATAAACAAACACAATGAAATATATTTTTCGTTATGTTCAGAATGATTTTGGCGAAATTATTGCATACACAAATTTCGCTTGTCTTATATGGCAAGAGAGCGTTGCTATTTAAGCCAAAATCGCAGTTTTACTAATCGGCACGACATATATATATGTCGTGCCGATTAAATAAAACTGGTCAATTAGCAAGAACTTCTAAAATTAAGTCCTTTGTAAAATTTTCTCTTATAAGTTTAAAGATATATTTTTCATTTATGTTAATGTAAGAATTTATAATTTTGTACCAAGAGAAACTTTGAAAACCTACCTAACCTTATTACACAAGCGCAATTTAATTTAGCCTATCAACTAAATATATTTTAGATACGTTAACATTAATTTAATAATAAACAAACACAATGAAATATATTTATTCGTTATGTTCAAAATGATTTTGGCGAAATTATTGCATACACAAATTTCGCTTGTCTTATATGGCAAGAAGAGCGTTGCTATTTAAGCCAAAATAGCAAGTTTTACATAATCGGCACGACATATATATATATATATATATATATATATGTCATGCCGATTAGAAAACTGCTATTTACTTAAAATAACAACCCCCCTACCGTATAAGACAAGTGAAAATTTGTGTATGTAACAATTTCGCCAAAATCATTCTAACATAACGAAAAAAATATTTCATTGTGTTTCTTTATTATTAAAAATGTTAACGTATCTAAAATATATTTAGTTGGGAGGCTAAATTAAATTGCGCTTGTTGTATAAGGTTAGGTAGGTTTTCAAAGTTTCTCTTGAGTACAAAGTTATAAATTCTTACATTAACATAAATTATAAAAATATATCTTTAAACGTATATAGGTAAAACTTGCTATTTTGGCTTAAATAGCAACGCTCACCTTGCCATATAAGACAATGAAAATTTGTGTATGCAATAATTTCGCCAAAATCAATCTGAACATAACGAAAAAATATATTTCGTTGTGTTTGTTTATTATTAAATTAATGTTAACGTATCTAAAATATATTTTGTTGGGTTAGGCTAAATTAAATTGCGCTTGTTGTAATAAGGTTAGGTAGGTTTTCAAAGTTTCTCTTGTTACAAAATTATAAATTCTTACATTAACATATATGAAAAAAATATATCTTTAAACGTATAAGAGAAAATTTTAGAAAGGACTTAATTTTAGATGAGTTCTTGCTAATTGACCATTTTTACCTAATCGGCACGACTATATATATATATATATATATATATATATATATATATATATATATATATATATATATATATATATATATATATCGTGCCGATTAGGTAACACTGCGATTTTGGCTTAAATAGCAACGCTCACCTTGCCATATAAGACAAGTGAAAATTTGTGTATGCAATAATTTCGCCAAAATCATTCTGAACATAATGAAAAAAATATATTTCATTGTGTTTGTTTATTATCAAATTAATGTTAATGTATCTAAAATATATTTAGTTGGGTTAGGCTAAATTAAATTGCGCTTGTTGTAATAAGTTAGGTAGGTTTTCAAAGTTTCTTTTGGTACAAAATTATAAATTTTTACATTAACATAAATGAAAAATATATCTTTAAACGTATAAGAGAAAGTTTAGAAAGGACTTAATTTTAAATGAGTTCTTGCTAATTGACCAGTTTTACCTAATCGGCACGACATTATATATATATATATATATATATATATATATATATATATATATATATATATATATATATATATATATATATATATCGTGCCGATTAGGTAACACTCGATTTTGGCTTAAATAGCAACGCTCACCTTGCCATATAAGACAAGTGAAAATTTGTGTATGCAATAATTTCGCCAAAATCATTCTGAACATAATGAAAAATATATTTCATTGTGTTTGTTTATTATCAAATTAATGTTAATGTATCTAAAATATATTTAGTTGGGTTAGGCTAAATTAATTGCGCTTGTTGTAATAAGGTTGGGTAGGTTTTCAAAGTTTCTTTTGGTACAAAATTATAAATTTTTACATTAACATAAATGAAAAATATATCTTAAACGTATAAGAGAAAAGTTTAGAAAGGACTTAATTTTAAATGAGTTCTTGCTAATTGACCAGTTTTACCTAATCGGCACGACATATATATATATATATATATATATATATATATATATATATATATATATATATATATATATATATATATATATATATATATATATATATATATATATATATATATGTCGTGCCGATTAGGTAAAACTCGCATTTGGCTAAATAGCAAGGTCTTCTTGCCATATAAGAAAAGTGAAAATTTGTGTATGCAATAATTTCGCAAAATCATTCTGAACATAGCGAAAAATATATTTAATTGTGTTTGTTTATTATTAAATTAATGTTCCCTGTATCTAAAATATATTTAGTTTGGGTAGGGTAAATAATGCTTGTTGTAATAAGTTAGTAGTTTTCAAAGTTTCTCTAGGTACAAAATTATAAATTTCTACATTAACATAAATGAAAAAATATATCTTTAAACGTATAAGAGAAAATTTTAGAAAGGACTTAATTTTAGATGAGTTCTTGCTAATTGACCAGTTTACCTATCAATCGGCGACATATATATATATATATATATATATATATATATATATATATATATATATATATATATATATATATATATATGTCGTGCCGATTAGGTAAACTGTCAATTAGCAAGAACTCATCTAAAATAAGGTCCTTTCTAAAATTTTCATATACGTTTAAAGATATATTTTTTCATTTATGTTAATGTAAGATTTATAATTTTGTACTAAGAGAAACTTTGAAAACCTACCTAACCTTATTACAACAAGCGCAATTTAATTAGCTAACCCAACTAAATATATTTTAGATACGTTAACATTAATTTGATAATAAACAAACACAATGAAATATATTTTTTCATTATGTTCAGAATGATTTTGGCGAAATTATTGCATACACAAATTTTCACTTGTCATATATGGCAAGGTGAGCGTTGCTATTTAAGCCAAAATCAGTGTTACCTAATCGGCACGATATATAAATATATATATATATATATATATATATATATATATATATATATATATATATATATATATATATATATATATATATATATATATATGTCGTGCCGATTAGGTAAAACTGGTCAATTAGCAAGAACTCATTTAAAATTAAGTCCTTTCTAAAATTTTCTTATACGTTTAAAGATATATTTTTTCATTTATGTCAATGTAAGAATTTATAATTTTGTACCAAGGAAACTTTGAAAACCTACCTAACCTTATTACAACAAGCAATTTAATTTAGCCTAACCCAACTAAATATATTTTAGATACGTTAACATTAATTTAATAATAAACAAACACAATGAAATATTTTTTTCGTTATGTTCAGAATGATTTTGGCGAAATATTGCATACACAAATTTTCACTTGTCGTATATGGCAAGAAGAGCGTTGCTATTTAAGCCAAAATCGCAAGTTTTACCTAATCGGCACGACATATATATATGTCGTGTTGATTAGGTAAAACTGGTCAATTAGCAAGAACTCATCTAAAATTAAGTCCTTTCTAAAATTTTCTCTAATACGATTAAAGATATATTTTTTTCATTTATGTTAATGTAAGAATTTATAATTTGGTACCAAGAGAAACTTTGAAAACCTACCTAACCTTATTACAACAAGCGCAATTTAATTTAGCCTAACCCAACTAAATATATTTTAGATACGTTAACATTAATTTAATAATAAACAAACACAATGAAATATATTTTTTCGTTATGTTCAGAATGAGTTTTGGCGAAATTACTGCATACACAAATTTTCACTTGTCTTATATGGCAAGGTGGGCGTTGCTATTTAAGCCAAAATCGCAAGTTTTACCTAATCGGCACGACATATATATATATATGTGTGTGTGTGTGTGTGTGTGTGTGTGTGTGTACCCAGGTATCGTACCAGTGGTAACTATCATTCAATGTTTGTATGACCTCACCTCTGGTGGCTACTCGCCTGACGCGAGCTGACTTCAGAGGTGAGTGTATTAGAGTAGTCAGTTCATTGCCTCTCTCCTTATAGAAAAGGACAACGTCGCTTACTCACTTGGAGAAGCAATTGTACTAGAGTTATACTCTTTAGTCTACATTGTGAGATTTGGTCAACTTTTCATCATAAAAAAAAGTACTCTATCTGTTTAGAGACTTCTTCTGTTCTAGTCAACATTTAATGGCTCAGAAAATAGAGTCCATATTACTTTATTTGCTCATGTTTATTAATCTATAAGTTGTGTGTAAGGTTTAAGTATATACAAAATATATAAGAAAAAGGTACACAAGAACTACCTTAACTAAATAACGTGGTATTAAAATAATATTTTATCAAACTGTTTTCGATCTCCTCATTGATATAAATCATATCCTCAGAACGGTTCTTATTACGATATTACTGGAGAAATAATTCTTCCCCTAGACTAACATCGCCTGTTACAAATTAAGAATATCGTAATATTAGTGAAAGTAGAAGTAGTGAAAGTAGTGGTAGAATTAGTAGTAAAATCAGTAGTGTTAGTGATAATAGCAGCAGTAACATTAGTAAAGTTAGTTTTAGAAGTGCTAACAGAAGCTGAAGTAAAAAATGTAGTAGTAGTAGTAGTAAAAGCAGTAGTATTAGTAGTAGTACTAACCTTCACTAACCAGGAAGATTCGTAGCCAGACAGTGAGATCAGGTGCTGGTGTCATCAAAGTCACCAGGTTGAATTCACGAGCTGCAGTTCTTCCTTTTCTTTGTTTTAAATTGCATATAGTAGTAAATTAAAATGGACGAATTAGCTTATAAAGAAATAAATTCATAGATGAAGCTAATACTAGAGACTCTCAGGATTGAGGATCACTGGATTCTGCTTATGATATAGTATATATGTATCCATTTTTTTAAAAGAAATAATGAGTTGTAAATTAAAAGGGACGAATTGCTTTAGAAAAAAAATAAAGTCACTTCTTCTTTGTCATCTTCATTTTCTCCCTCTTCTTTTTTCTTATCTTTCTTGTTCTTCTTTTCATTCCTGTTCTTTTTTCTTATCCTTCTTCTTTCTTCTACTTCTTCTTTTAAGTAGTATTACAATTATTATTATTATTATTATTATTATTATTATTATTATTATTATTATTATTATTATTATTATTATTATTATTATTATTATTATTATTATTATTATTATTATTATTATTATTATTATTATTATTATTATTATTATTATTATTATTATTATTATTATTATTATTATTATTATTATATTAATCATTTTTACAAATAGTTATAATTATTATAGATGATGAAGTAAAAGAGGATGAAATCTTAGCTATAGAGGTAGCAACAGCAGCAACAACTCCAACATTAGTAGCAACAACAAAAGAAGCAGCTGCAACAGTAACACCAGCAGTAGTAGCAGGAGCAGCAACAGCATAAGAAACAGCTGCAGAAGTAACAACAGTAGCAACAGCAAGATTAGCAGCAACAGCAACAGTAGTAACAGTAGAAGTATCAATAGTAGTATAGTTAGTATCAGCAGCACTAGTAGCAGAAGCAGTAGCAGTATAATAGTAGTGGTAGCAATAGTAGTACTAGTATTAGTAAAAGTAGTGTTAGAAGTGAAAGCAGTAGTCACAGTAGAAGAATTAATACTAGTAGTATTAATGACAGTGGTATTAGTGGTAGAACTAACCTTTGATAACAAAGAAGATTCGTAGCCTGACAGTGAGGTCCACCGCTCGATGTGTTCGGTTATCTGTTTCTCATATCTCATATCTATTTCTCTTATTCATTCTCAAATCGATTTTTCGTAATTGTAAGTGCCAGTAGAAGACTAACGTTATGCAACACTACAATTTGAGAAAACATTATTACTCGTGCTTGGTGTGCAAGCTATGGTTATAATGTGTTTCCCTTTTCTTCCTATCAAGCAACACAAACAACTTCAGTGTTTTCAATCTTTTTGTGTAACATATATTTCTTAGCTGTGCAAAATACTTTGTTTTGCATCTTTGAACTTTTAATGTTTGATGTTCGTGTTTCTGTAAATGAGGACGCCACATTTATTCTTTACTTTCCGGTTAATATTTTACGATTCATATATGTTTAAGCTGTTTTGAAATTTTCATAGATCCATTGCACTGACAGATACCTTGAACATTTTATATGAACATTTATATACTTCGTGTGGCTTTTTTTCCCTTACTCCAATTTCTAATATAAAATATTTAACTACGTTAAATTCTATTAGCCATTGGTCATTATTTTGGAGTAATCTATCAAAGTTTTCTAAGGATAAAAATAATAATTTTCATTATGATTAGAATTTTTGTAGCATGCATTAATTTTTTCGTACTTTTTTTTTTGTCTGTTCACTATGTATATAAGCTAGGAACACAGTAAGAGCAAGTTCAGATCAATGTTAGATCCTCTGTTTTTTTACTATTACAATTTTATTTCAAAGATAAAATATCTCATTGTAATATATTTTCTTTCATATATACTTTATCTTGTATTCTCTTGATTATTATTTTAAACCAATAAAATAATTAAAAAAAACAATTCCTCCTTGTCTAAATTCTATTGTTATTGTACTTGCTATGTATAGTATACGAAAACATTTGCTGGTCTATATGTGATAACATATCTGTGAGTACTTGCTTTTATGTAATAACCTGTATGTGAGTACTTGCGTTTATGTAATAACCTGTATGTGAGTACTTGCTTTTATGTAATAACCTGTATGTGAGTACTTGCTTTTATGTAATAACCTGTATGTGAGTACTTCCTTTATGTAATAACCTGTATGTGAGTACTTCCTTTATGTAATAACCTGTATGTGAGTACTTCCTTTATGTAATAACCTGTATGTGAGTACTTCCTTTATGTAATAACCTGTATGTGAGTACTTGCTTTTATGTAATAACCTGTATGTGAGTACTTGCTTTTATGTAGTAACCTGTATGTGAGTACTTGCTTGTAGTTACAAGATCATAGATATCACAGGATATATTCCCTGAGGGATGCATTTCGATCAGCGTTGATATGATGAGAACTTCCTTTAATCTCTATTTTGGGGATTAAAGTATTACTGTGAGGTGGTGAAAAGGCTTAAAGTATTACTGTGAGGTGGTGAAAAGGCTTAAAGTATTACTGTGAGGTGGTGAAAAGACTTAAAGGATTACTGTGAGGTGGTGAAAAGGCTTAAAGTATTACTGTGAGGTGGTGAAAAGGCTTAAAGTATTACTGTGAGGTGGTGAAAAGGCCTTAATGTCTCTTGTGTAGTCGATATGCCGTCAATGTCATTAACCAACCAGCTAACCATACATGTACTTTTGCTATTCCGCCTTGAGTATTTATTTAATACATTTCATATCTTGTAAAAAATACCATGGTTATGACACTTTGTGTCTCAAATTTCCTCCCAATCCTTAATTATTTTTCTTAGTAAAAATATCTTTCATGTACATTATGGCACCGATATTGTCTTATCTTTCACTTGTGGTCTCCCTTTTTCCTGTCATTGATGGTTAGAAATCTTCAGCTTTTGTTGTCTCGTATCATTTTTTAATCTACTATTTTTTCCCTCTCTTTATTAGTGTTTTTTTTTTAACTTTGCTTCGTTACTCATAATTTTTTAGCTTTTGTGTAGCTCGTATTCTATACATTTTTTTTTTATCTTCCACAGACTTGAACACTGTAAATTCCAATTTCATCCTACCATGGAAGCAATTGTTTTGTTGTGTGCATGTGTGTATGTACTCTCTTTATTGTGGTTGCAGGAGTTGTGACCCAACTCCTGGCCCTGCTTCCCCACTGGCCGCTAATCTCTTATCTCTCTCATGGCTTCATTAGCCCTATCATACTTTTTCTTAAAATTATGTAGTCATTCTCTACCACTTTGCTGCCATAGGTCATTCTACTTTCTGACCACTTCGATGCTAAAAAATATTTGTAACATCCATGTAACATATCTGTGTTTTAAAAATTTCACCTGTTCCCTACTGTACCCAAGACCTTGTCTTCCCTGGTCCTTCCATCCTCTAATGTCATCGAGCGTAGTTTGTTTAGCTTCTAACTATAGCTCATATTCCCTTAGCTCTTGACCAATCTTGTTAAAAGCCTTTTGAACTTTTCCTGTTTTTTTTGTTTTTTCAGGTTCTCAAATGTGGATGCGATATGGTGGCGCATACTCCAAGTTGTACCTTACAAATTCCATATATAGTGTTACGAAGGACTCCTTGAGAAAGTTCCTGAAAATCACCCTTAACATTGCTAGTCTTGCATTTATTGAGGTGGCTGTTCTGATAATATCGGCTGAGGGGATATGCTCAGAACTATGCTCATCGTGAGGTTTTTCTCCATCACAGATTTGCAGCCTTTGTCCACCAAACCTGTACTTGTGTCTGGTTGTATTTGGGAATTCCCTGATTTTCAGAATTTTTCATATGGTAGGGTTAAATTATATTAGCCATTTTTCAGACCAATCTTGCAGCTTATCTGGTACTGTTTGTAGTATTTCCTGGTTTCCATATGTTTGCATTATTTGTTATTAGTTTTGCGATATCGATGAACAGGAATACCTTAAATTATTTCTTCTGTTATGCCGTTTACTTACACGTAAAACAGTACTTTTCCTAGTACTAGCCTTAGTGGAACCCAACTCGACACACATACCCATCTGACACTATCCCGAGCAACAGTGCTGCTAAATATTGCCTAATCCAATATAGTGCTTTCCCTGTTAATCCTATTTCCTTGTCTATCTTTTGTCTCATTCTCGTGTGTGACTGTTCACTACAATTTTCCTGATTTTATTCTACATAAACATAAATTACAAGCCAGTGTCAGTGGAACTGACGTGTAGTTTAATGCAATCTATGTTTCCCATTCAAAATATTGGGAAAACATTCACTGTTCTCTACTCTTCTAACAGTTTCCCTGTTTCACCTGATTTATTGCTAATCGCAGTTAGAGGTTGTATGTAGTAGGATGTCTCTTATACCTTCGCCATGCCTTGTACTTAGCAGTAGCAGCCTTTCTACAACGAAAGCCAAACCAAGGTTCTGTAGGCTTCGAGCACATGGCTCACTGCAGTGTTTTAGAATCTCAGGTTGAAGTGTTGAAGAAGGAGGTTCTACTCCTTCCCGGAGGAAAATAGGGGGCTGAAGCTTCGCCTAGATGGGTGTGGGAGTGAGGTGAGATGGTTGGAGCTGGTAAGGAGGAAATGGTTACCAACAGTGAAAGTGGCAGCCGCTTTAATGGCAAGTGGTTCACAATTCAGGA
>WNWK01033152.1:0-21374 GCA_009830355.1 Cherax destructor | reverse complement strand
ATACAGGGCAGGTGAAAGGTTTTTTTTCTAGTTAAGGATGTTAGGGTTTTAAATTTAATTTTTTTTAAAGGGGTATGGGTTTGGGGGGGAAAATAATGAGGGTCAAAATATTGTTTCCCTTTGATATCATAAATCTTAACAATAACAGTAATCAGTAACACAGGGTAATTTTAGAAAAAAAATTTTAAACAAAAGCTAAAAAAAGGTTTCCCCAAAAAGAAGATACATATCAATGATTTTACACTAACTGCCCAAGTGCCAGAAATAAAATTAACAATTACTTTTTGGTAGCATGTGCTGGGACCTTTGATGTCATTCAATAACTAAAAAACATGGTATAAAAAAAGAGTCAAATATGATTGCTGAGTGTCACATTGGGGATTTAATTTTTTCCCCATGTAGATAGAGGGGGAAAAAAAAAAACATAACAGTATGGAAAATAAAAAATAAGCAGTATAATATGATCCTTTATTGACAACTTTCGCCCATGCAGTGGGCTTTTAATCAGACAGATCTACCGGGAAAAAATGAGTAACATGAATATATATGGGGGTATAGTCGGGGGAGAAAGCTGCATGTGACATTTTTAAAAAAATAGTGTGATAGTTAAAAATTTTTGTTCCCAAAGGACCTGCAGTGTTCCATTCTTGAGTTCTAAGTGGGATAGCTTTGGGGCTTGGAAAAGGGGTTCCATGTTGTAAAAAGGGTTGTTCGGGTTGCCAGAAAACCCAAAAGTTTTCCCCAAAATCAAAATGGGATTTTAACCCAAAAAAATTTTTAACTATTACACCACAAGCGTCACATGCAGCCCCCCCTGACCCAGTTTTCCCCCCTGTTCCCCTTTTTTCTGCCTTTTTCCATAATTTCTGTGATAAAAAAACCCCAAGGGGTAACGTTAAAAATTAAAACGCTTATGTTTTTTTTTCCATTGTTCCGTTTTTTTTACCATTTATTTACATGCAGTATAAGGGTCCTTCATTAACAACGTTTCGCCCACGCAGTGGGCACAGTCACAGACAGCCCCCTGGAAAAGGAGGAAAAAGAGTATTTATAGGATTTGGGCAGGTGGAAATGCTGGGTCAGGTGGAGGGAAACGCTTTACAGTCTTCAAAGGGACGGTGATAGTTAAACCTTGGGGGTTTAACACACCCCCCGAAGACACTTTCTGAGAAAAAATGGGCCTCCCCACCAACCCATTTAAAAATTTTTAAAAAACCCTTTTTTAAACCCCCCCACATCCACCCCTTTGGGATTTAAAGAACAACAGGACATAATTTTCTTCCCGGGGGCGCAGCAAAATCGTGGGGGCTCGAAAACCCCCAAAAACGTTTTCCCGGGGAAAAAGAAGGGGGAAAAAGACCCCAAAATTCCCTTTTTCAAACCCCAAAAATTAAAACCCCAAAAAATTTTTTAACTATAGAAACCCAAAATTTTAAAAAAAAAAAAAATGGGGAACACCAGAAGGGCCCCCGGGCCCCCCCAAAAGGGAACCTTCAAAAAACCATACCTAGGGGTTTTTTTCCCCCCCAAAAAGACACTAATCAAACCCCCGCCCCTCCCACTCATATATTTGTCCCAAATTTTTTTTAAAAAAACCCCCAAAGTCCCAAACCCCCTACCCCCTACTCCCGGGAAAAATTGCTCCACGCATCTAAACTCGTTCGAAAACCAGTACTTGCCTATGTCCTTTCCCAAACCCCAAATTTTTCCAAAATTTAAAAAAGTTTTTTTTTTTTTACTTGGTTTGATATCCTGTATTTTATTAAAAAACTCCTTTTTTATGCCCATCATCCACTTTTTAAAACCCCCATGATATATACCCTCATTCTACGTCTCTCCAGAATGGAGAAATTTAACGTCAAGTCTATCTTCATACAGAATTTCTTTCTGTAAATCATTTTAGTCATTTTGAGAAGACACTGCTGAGAAGAGATACATAGTCCTTCCCACCAACTCCATTTCCAAACAAGTTTCCAACATTTTTTCTAAGACCTCATTCCGAGTATCCACCTCCACATCCACCACCATTAGGACATTACCAGTAACAGACAGGAAAAGCTTCAATCCACGGCAGGGGTATACACAATCCCTTGTAATGGCTGCAGCAAATTATACGTTGGCGAAACATCCAGAGACCTACAAACACGCATTTCAGAACACCAGTACGCAGGCAGATCTGACGACTCAAGAAATGCCTGTGTTCAACACCGAAATTTACACAACCATTTAATCAACTACAGAAACGCAAGACTCATCGCCAGAGAGACAACACGCAATACCGAAGAATCCTAGAATCATCACTCATCTGTATATCCAACAACTTCAACCAGAACAACGGCTTCTACAACATAGCTGAACCTATTGCCAAGAAACTTCTTCAACGCTATCCCACCTAGAACTCAAGAATGGTACACTGCAGGTCCTTTAAGTCACACTATGTTTTTAACTATCACACTACTTTTAAGACTCACATGCAGCTTTCTCCACCTGACCCAGCATTCTCCACCTGACTGTACCCTATATATATATCTCCATGTTTCTCATTTTCCAGGTAGATCTGTCTGTGACTCGATAAAGCCCACTGCGTGGGCGAAACGTTGTCAATAAAGGATCACATTATACTGCTTATGTGTTTATTTTTCCAGAGAAGCCAAGTGATGATGGGATCAGAGAAGCCAAATGATGATGGGATCAGAGAAGCCAAGTGATGATGGGATCAGAGAAGCCAAGTGATGATGGGATCAGAGAAGCCAAGTGATGATGGGATCAGAGAAGCCAAGTGATGATGGGATCAGAGAAGCCAAGTGATGATGGGATCAGAGAAGCCAAGTGATGATGGGATCAGAGAAGCCAAGTGATGATGGGATCAGAGAAGCCAAGTGATGATGGGATGCTGTGATTCTTAGTCACTTGTTGATTAACATTAAGGCAGAGAAACTTATTCGTGTACAGCAGGCCAATCACATGACAAGCATCATTCAATAAATTGTAAAGACGTAGAATGTGAAACCAACAACTAACGTAGATCTTACACACCGAACATATTTTATATACAGATTCATCTCCATCTTTAATGCCTTCCATGTCCAATTCATCTATTTCGCCAATTTCATGCAGTAATGGTATTTCTCTTTCTACCGTGAGAGTGTATGCTTCTATCCTTCCAAGGAAGGTAAAAACATTGTTGTTGTTGGGGATAGCCAGGTTAGGTATATGGATAGGGCATTCTGCTTGAAGGATAAGAGTAGGAGACAGAGGGTTTGCTTTCCTGGGGCTGGGATGGAGGATATTGTTAGCCGGCTTGACAACATCATGAACGGTAATGGGATCAATCCTATTATCTGCCTCAGTGCTGGAGGCAATGATGTAGGCAAGCGTAGAAGTGAGGATTTAGTTAGAAGGTACAGGACAGCAATAGACATAATTAGGAAGAAGGGGGGGGGCCCTGTTATATGTGGCATTTTGCCAAGAAAGGGTGTTGGAAATGAATGGCTGTCCAGAGCGATTGGTATAAATTGCTGGCTGGACAAACACTGTAAGGATAATGCAGTCCCATTCATTGACAACTGGGACCACTTCTATGGCCGAAATGACATGTATGCCAGGGATGGGGTTCACTTATCCAGGGCAGGTGTAGAATTTCTCTCTAGCTCAGTTGAGGATGTTGTTAAGGCTTTAAACTAGGATTAGTTAGAGGTATGGGTTTAGGAATGGTGAATAATGAGGGTCAAAATATTGATTCAGGCTTTGATATCATAAATCTTAACAATAACAGTAATCGAGTAACACAGGGTAATAATAGTAACAGAATTTGTGTAAAACAAAAGCTGAATATGAAAAGGTTCACAAGAAGATACATCTCAATGTATTTTACACTAACTGTCGAAGCGCCAGAAATAAAATTAACGAATTACGTTTGGTAGCATGTGCTGGGAACTTTGATGTCATTGCAATAACTGAAACATGGTATAATATAGAGTCGGGATATGATTGCTGAGTGTCATATTCAGGGGTTTAAGTTGTTCCATGTAGATAGATATAATGGGAAAGGGGGTGGAGTTAAGAACATAAGAATGGAGGAGCACTGCAGAAGGCCTACTGGCCCATACAAGGCAGGTCCTTATCAAAACCACCACTACCTAAGAATTTACTCCTGTACTCACGACACTAATCAAACCCAGCCCCTCCCACTCATATATTTGTCCAATCTCTTTTTAAAGCCACCCAAGGTCCTAGCCTCTATCACAGTACTCGGAAGATTGTTCCACGCATCTACATCTAAAACCAGTACTTGCCTATGTCCTTTCTAAATCTAAATTTATCCAATTTAAATCCGTTATTTCTCGTTCTTACTTGGTTCGATATCCTCAGTATTTTATTAATATCTCCTTTGTTTATGCCCATCATCCACTTGTACACCTCGATGATATCTCCCCTCATTCTACGTCTCTCCAGAGAGTGGAGATTCAATGCTCTAAGTCTATCTTCATACGGGAGATTTCTTATACTGTAAATCATTTTAGTCATTCTTCTTTGTATGTTCTCCAATGAATCTATATCCATCCTGTAGTAAGGAGACCAAAACTGAGCTGCATTTTCGTCTACGGAAATTAGTTTCTTTGATTACTAGTCGGGCGTCTTTGAACCTATCTCTTCAAACAGGTGTAGTGTCTGATACGTGGAAGATGGCTAATGTAATTCCTATTTTTAAAGCAGGGGACAAGTCGTTACCATCAAATTACCGCCCAATAAGTCTAACTTCAATTGTAGGCAAATTATTAGAGTCGATTATAGCTGATAACATAAGAAGCCATCTCAATAGGCATAATTTGATTAATGATACTCAACATGGATTCACCAGGGGCCGTTCCTGCCTAACTAATTTATTAACTTTTTTCAGTAAGGCTTTTGAGGCAGTTGATCATGATAAAGAATTCGATATTGTTTATTTGGATTTTAGTAAGGCTTTTGATAGAGTACCACATCAGAGACTGTTAAAGAAAGTGGCTGCTCACGGCATTGGAGGAAAAGTGTTTTCATGGATCGAGTCATGGCTCACCAATAGGAAGCAGAGGGTGTGCATTAATGGGGTTAAATCGGAGTGGGGATCTGTAACAAGTGGCGTTCCTCAGGGATCGGTTTTGGGCCCGTTGTTGTTTATAATATATATAAATGACCTTGACGAGGGAATTTCTAGTGATATGAGCAAATTCGCTGATGACACGAAGATAGGTAGGATAATCGATTCAGACGTAGATGTCAGTGAACTACAGGAGGATTTAGACAAACTCAATTCCTGGTCAGAAAAATGGCAGATGCAGTTCAATGTAGATAAATGCAAAGTTCTTAAGCTCGGGAGTGTCCATAACCCAAGCACTTATAAGTTAAATAACGTAGAACTTAGCCATACAGATTGCGAGAAGGACTTGGGGGTGATGGTAAGCAGCAACCTTAAACCAAGACAGCAATGCCTAAGCGTGCGTAATAAGGCAAATAGATTACTGGATTTATATCAAGAAGTGTTAGCAACAGAAGTCCAGAGGTTATATTACAGCTTTATACATCATTAGTAAGGCCTCACCTAGATTACGCAGCTCAGTTCTGGTCTCCATATTACAGAATGGACATAAATTCGTTAGAAAACATTCAGCGTAGAATGACTAAATTAATACATAGCATTAGAAATCTTCCTTACGAAGAAAGATTGAAGACCCTTAAATTACATTCACTTGTAAGACGTAGAATGAGGGGAGACATGATCGAGGTATACAAGTGGAAAATGGGTATTAACAAAGGGGATATAAATAAGGTCTTGAGGGTATCTCTCCAAGAGAGAACCCGCAATAATGGATTCAAGTTAGATAAGTTTAGATTTAGAAAGGATATAGGAAAGTATTGGTTTGGAAATAGGGTAGTTGATGAGTGGAACAGTCTGCCTAGTAGGGTTATTGAAGCAGGGACCTTGGGTAGTTTTAAATTTAGGTTGGATAAATTCATGAGTGAAAGGGGTTGGATTTGATTGGGAATTGCACATTAGTAAATAAAATTATCAAAGCTTATTTCTTGGGTAGCATTGAAAATTAGGTTGAACAAATATTCTATTAGTGGGATGGAATGTGAAGGACCTGCCTAGTATGGGCCAACAGGCCTGCTGCAGTGTTCCTCCTTTCTTATGTTTCTTATGTTTCTTAGATGATTGTTGTAGGAGAAACAGCAAGAAACCTCGAGACACGCATCAATGAACACATGAATGCATGCAGAAACGATAACCTGAACAACGCCTGCGTACAACACCGAAATTCCAACAATCATCTCATGAAATTCAAAGACGCCCGACTAGTAATCAAAGAAACTAATTTCCGTAGACGAAAATGCCTTGAATCAGCACTTATCTCTGTTTCTAACACAATTAAACAAAACAAAGGCAGCTTCACCATCTCTGAAGTCTTAGCAAGAATCCTCCTGAAAACAGTAAACCCTACCATCACATAGTCTCTCCTGCTAATTTAGCACATCGTAGATGTGGAACACTCCTACTGGCCTTCTATATTCCAACCTCCAGCAGAAATATTTGTCTAACCTATTGTTATACTACCCAAGTATTTGTTTTATCACCTTTTACTCATGTGCATATTCTGCCTTATTGTATTACTTCTACTACTACTACTACTACTACTACTAATACTACTTATATCACTACTACTTCTAACACCACTAGTTTTTTCACCTCACCTTGACAGTATATATATACCAACTGTGTCCATATATCGCTTGTAACGGCTTGAGAAAGCTCCTGGAGAGCGAAACGTTGCCACAATAAAATGTCACATTAGTTGCAATTGTGTCCTTTTACTTAACATATTGTCGGTAATTCTACCAATATTATTATGTTCCACTCATCAACTACCCTATTTCCAAACCAATATTTTCCTATATCCTTTCTAAATCTAAACTTATCCAATTTGAATCCATTATTGCGGGTTCTCTCTTGGAGAGATATCCTCAAGACCTTATTTATATCCCCCTTATTAATACCCATCTTCCACTTATATACCTCGATCATGTCTCCCCTCATTCTTCGTCTTAACATAACATAAGAACATAAGAAAGGAGGAACACTGCAGCAGGCCTGTTGGCCCATTCATACGGAAGATTTCTAATGCTATGAATTAACTTTGTCATTCGTCGCTGAATGTTTTCTAACGAATTTATATCCATTCTGTAAAATGGAGACCAGAACTGAGCTGAATAATCTAGGTGAGGCCTTACTAATGATGTATAAAGCTGTAATATAACCGCTGGACTTCTGTTGCTTACACTTCTAAATTCGTTAGAAAACATTCAGCGTAGAATGACTAAATTAATACATAGCATTAGAAATCTTCCTTACGAAGAAAGATTGAAGGCCCTTAAATTACATTCACTTGTAAGACGTAGAATGAGGGGAGACATGATCGAGGTATACAAGTGAAAAATGGGTATTAACAAAGGGGATATAAATAAGGTCTTGAGGTATCTCTCAAGAAGAACCCCAATAATGGATTCAAGTTAGATAAGTTTAGATTTAGAAAGGATATAGAAAGTATTGGTTTGGAAATAGGTAGTTGATGAGTGGAACATCTGCCTAGTAGGGTTATTGAAGCAAGGACCTTGGGTAGTTTTAAATTTAGGTTGGATAAATTCATGAGTGAAAGGGGTTGGATTTGATTGGGAATTGCACATTAGTAAATAAAATTATCAAAGCTTATTTCTTGGGTAGCATTGAAAATTAGGTTGAACAAATATTCTGTTAGTGGGATGGAATGTGAAGGACCTGCCTAGAATGGGCCAACAGGCCTGCTGCAGTGTTCCTCCTTTCTTATGTTCTTATAAATCCCAGTAATCTATTTGCTTTATTTCTTACGCTTAGGCATTGCTGACTTGGTTTATGGTTGCTGCTTACCATAACCCCCAGATCCTTTTCGCATTCTGTACGGCTGAGTTCAACATTATTAAGCTGGTAGGTGCTAGGGTTATGAACATTCCCGAGCTTTAGAACTTTGCATTTATCTACATTGAACTGCATCTGCCATTTTTCTGACCAGGAATTGAGTTTGTCTAAATCCTCCTGAAGTTCCGTGACATAAGAACATAAGAACATAAGAAAGGAGGAACACTGCAGCAGGCCTGTTGGCCCATACTAGGCAGGTCCTTCACAATCCGTCCCACTAACAGAATATTTGCTCAACCCAATTTTCAATGCTACCCAAGAAATAAGCTTTGACAATTCTACCCACTCATGCGCGAGTCCCACTCAAATCCAACCCCTCTCACTCATGAATTTATCCAACCTAAATTTGAAACTACCCAAGGTCCTAGCTTCAATAACCCTACTAGGCAGACTGTTCCACTCATCAACTACCCTATTTCCAAACCAATACTTTCCTATATCCTTTCTAAATCTAAACTTATCTAACTTGAATCCATTATAAGAACATAAGAATGGAGGAACACTGCAGAAGGCCTACTGGCCCATACAAGGCAGGTCCTTATCAAAACCACCACTACCTAAGAATTTACTCCTGTACTCACAACACTAATCAAACCCAGCCCCTCCCACTCATATATTTGTCCAATCTCTTTTTAAAGCCACCCAAGGTCCTAGCCTCTATCACCCTACTCGGAAGATTGTTCCACGCATCTACAACTCTGTTCGAAAACCAGTACTTGCCTATGTCCTTTCTAAATCTAAATTTATCCAATTTAAATCCGTTATTTCTGGTTCTTACTTGGTTCGATATCCTCAGTATTTTATTAATATCTCCTTTGTTTATGCCCATCATCCACTTGTACACCTCGATGATATCTCCCCTCATTCTACGTCTCTCCAGAGAGTGGAGATTCAATGCTCTAAGTCTATCTTCATACGGGAGATTTCTTATACTGTAAATCATTTTAGTCATTCTTCTTTGTATGTTCTCCAATGAATCTATATCCATCCTGTAGTAAGGAGACCAAAACTGAGCTGCATAATCCAAATGAGGTCTCACTAGTGATGTATAGAGCTGTAAAATAACTTTTGGACTTCTGTTGCTTATACTTCTTGAAATAAATCTAGTAATCTGTTAGCCTTATTGCGCACACTTAGGCACTGTTGTCTTGGCTTTAGATTTCTGCTTACCATGACTCCCAAGTCTTTTCACATTCTGTATGATCAAGCTCAACTTCACCTAGTTTATAAATTCGAGGATATTTTCATTACCAACGACAAGCACCTTACACTTGTCCACATTGAACTTCATCTGCCACTTTTCAGACCAAGACATTAATTTATCCAAATCCTCCTGGAGTTCACTGTTATCCTCCTCAGAATGAATTATACGGCCTATTTTTGTATCATCAGCAAATTTACTCATGTCACTTGCAATTCCTTCATCAAGGTCATTAATGTAAATTATGAACAACAATGGGCCCAAAACTGATCCTTGTGGAACGCCACTAGTGACAAATCCCCATTCAGATTTGACCCCATTAATGGAAACTCTGCTTTCTATTGGTAAGCCATGCCTCTATCCATGCTAGAACTTTACCTCCTATACCATGAGCTGCCACCTTTCTTAAGAGTCTCTTGTGAGGTACTCTATCGAAGGCCTTACTGAAATCCAAGTAAACTATATCATATTCTTTATCACTGTCTACTGCCTCAAATGTTTTATTGAAAAACGTCAGTAAATTTGTTAGGCAGGAGCGACCTCTCGTGAACCCATGCTGAGATTCATTAATCAAATTATGTTCTTCAAGGTGACTTCTAATAATATCAGCTATAATTGATTATAATAATTTGCCTACTATAGATGTGAGGCTTATTGGACGGTAATTTGATGGAATTGACTTATCCCCTGATTTGAATATTGCGGGTTCTCTCTTGGAGAGATATCCTCAAGACCTTATTTATATCCCCTTTGTTAATACCCATTTTCCACTTGTATACCTCGATCATGTCTCCCTCATTCTACGTCTTACAAGTGAATGTAATTTTAGGGTCTTCAATCTTTCTTCGTAAGGAATATTTCTAATGCTATGTATTAATTTAGTCATTCTACGCTGAATGTTTTCTAACGAATTTATGTCCATTCTGTAATATGGAGACCAGAACTGAGCTGCGTAATCTAGGTGAGGCCTTACTAATGATGTATAAAGCTGTAATATAACCTCTGGACTTCTGTTGCTAACACTTCTTGATATAAATCCCAGTAATCTATTTGCCTTATTACGTACGCTTAGGCATTGCTGTCTTGGTTTAAGGTTGCTTTACCATCACCCCCAAGTCCTTCTCGCAATCTGTATGGCTAAGTTCTACGTTATTTAACTTATAAGTGCTTGGGTTATGGACACTCCCGAGCTTCAGAACCTTGCATTTATCTACATTGAACTGCATCTGCCACTTTTCTGACCACGAATTAAGTTTGTCTAAATCTTCCTGAAGTTCTATGACATCTATGTTTGAATCAATTATCCTACCTATCTTCGTGTCGGCGAATTTGCTCATATCACTAGTAATTCCCTCATCAAGGTCATTGATATATATTATAAATAACAATGGGCCTAAGACTGATCCCTGTGGAACACCACTTGTTACAAGTCCCCATTCGGATTTAACCCCATTTATGCACACTCTTTGCTTCCTATTATTGAGCCATGACTCGATCCATGACAGCACTTTTCCCCCAATGCCATGAGCTGCCACTTTCTTTAACAGTCTCTGGTGCGGTACTCTATCAAAAGCCTTACTAAAGTCTAAATAAACAATATCGAATTCTTTATCGTGATCAACAGCCTCAAAAGCTTTACTGAAGAAGGTTAATAAATTAGATAGGCAGGAACGGCCCCTCGTGAATCCATGCTGGGTATCATTAATCTAATTATGGTTATCTAGATGGCTTCTAATAATATCAGCTATAATTGACTCTAGTAATTTGCCTACAATTGAGGTCAGGCTTATTGGGCGGTAGTTTGACGGTAGTGACTTGTCCCCTGCTTTAAAAATAGGAATTACATTAGCCATCTTCCACATATCAGACACTACACCTGTTTGAAGAGATAAATTAAAAATGTTAGATATTGGTTCACAGAGTTCCATTTTGCATTCCTTAAGAACCCTTGCAAAATATTGGTTTGGAAATAGGGTAGTTGATGAGTGGAACAGTCTGCCTAGTAGGGTCATTGAAGCTAGGACCTTGGGTAGTTTCAAATTTAGGTTGGATAAATTCATGAGTGAGAGGGGTTGGATTTGAGTGGGACTCGCACTTGAGTTAATAGAATCTTCAAAGCTTATTTCTTGGGTAGAATTGAAAATTAGGTTGGGCAATTATTCTGTTAGTGGGATGGATTGTGAAGAACCTGCCTAGTATGGGCCAACAGGCCTGCTGCAGTGTTCCTCCTTTCTTATGTTCTTATGTTAAAAAGCTCATCAGGACCCGGCGATTTATTTTGTTTCAGTCGGTCCAGCTGTTTCATAATAATTTCGCTAGTGACTGTGATATTACATAATTTATCTTCTTCTGGGCCTCTGTAAAAATTAATTACTGGGATATTATTAATGTCTTCCTGTGTGAAAACCGAGAGAAAATAATTATTAAAAATAGAGCACATATCATTCTCCTTGTCAGTAAGATGCCCAAAGTTATTTTTAAGGGGACCTATCTTATCCCTAACTTTTGTTCTATAAACCTGGAAAAAACTTTTTGGGTTAGTTTTTGAATCCCTAGCAACTTTAATTTCATAGTCCCGTTTAGCTTTTCTTATTCCCTTTTAACGTCCCCCTTAATGTCAGTATACTGATTTATAAGATGACCCTCACCTCTTTTTATGCGCCTATAAATTCCTTTCTTCTGCCCTAAAAGATATTTGAGCCTATTATTCATCCATTTTGGGTCATTTCTACTTGATCTAATTTCTTTATACGGGATAAATGTTCTTTGGGCAGCCTGTATAGTGTTAAGAAAACTGTCATATTGATACCTCTCTTCTTCACCCCAGTCCACAGTTGATAAGTGTTCTCTAAGTCCATTATAATCTGCTAAGCGAAAATCTGGGACCATTACTGAATTATCCCTACTATCATACATCCATTCAATGCTACGTCTGAATCGATTATCCTACCTATCTTCGTGTCATCAGCGAATTTGCTCATATCACTAGTAATTCCCTCGTCAAGGTCATTTATATATATTATAAACAACAACGGGCCCAAAACCGATCCCTGTGGAACGCCACTTGTTACAGATCCCCACTCAGATTTAACCCCATTAATGCACACCCTCTGCTTCCTATTGGTGAGCCATGACTCGATCCATGAAAACACTTTTCCTCCAATGCCGTGAGCAGCCACTTTCTTTAACAGTCTCTGATGTGGTACTCTATCAAAAGCCTTACTAAAATCCAAATAAACAATATCGAATTCTTTATCATGATCAACTGCCTCAAAAGCCTTACTGAAAAAAGTTAATAAATTAGTTAGGCAGGAAAACCCTTGAGGATTACTAATTACAGCCCTTTGTGTACACACAAGAGTCTGCTTTGTTCCATTATTTTGGTTATCGAAAAGACTCAATGTGTACAGTGTAGGGAAGCAGTGACTTCCGTCATCCAATCTCAGCTCAAAGTAAGTCCTTTCTACGCTTAGGTACATCCGATAACTCTAGTATAATTGCCTGATATAGACTTAGGAAACTGAGCAATTACCGTAGATGAGATAAGCAAATTTTACAGACATGTTGCACGGATTATGGGTTGCTGTCTAAGGAGTCTCACTCCACAGTAATACTAAGTGCAGTATACATACTTTCTGGCGTTACACAGTGTTCATTGTACACTTGTTGTATATTCTGTACAGCCATGCCGGGAAAGGGGTTCCACTATCCAACGATCCGAAGGCAACGACATGTAGAGTGAACTGAATAATTAACGGTAATTCTAAGTAATAAGTCAGGGTCAATCAGGAAAGCTTTACGTGACATTTTGGATGCAGTGAAGACAGATCAAGAGCTATAGAGACCTATAGGATAGAAACAGTGGCTTGTAAATATCTTAAGTACAAAGTGCAGACGCTAGTGAGATACTGGTCCTTTGTCAATAACGCAAGGGACATAGAACATAGCGCAGTTCAGTATCGCATTTTACAACACTGAGTCAAGTAACACTGGTTAGTATTAGTAAGAAGGTATTCGGCGCTAGTAATGGCCTTTGTGTACCGTTCAAGACAGTGGACATTTGAGGCAGGGAGAGCCTAGCAACCACTGTGGACAGTGGATATTTGAGGCAGGGAGAGCCTAGCAACCACTGTGGGAAGACAGCAGAGGAGGTAACAGTGTATGTTAGTGCACCATCAAGCACTGTCGCCCCGGGTCAGCCAGCCATCAGCTGACAGCTTTGTTTATAAACAGAACTCATGTGCTCAGCCTAGACTACTGAGCCTGTTTACTGGCAGAACCTTTACAGTGGGTTATTATAAGCTAAGTTGTAGGCAACTCATTAAGAATTATTTCAGTTGAATGTAATGTAGTGGCGTCCAGTTGAAGGAAGGGAATAATTGTAGTGAAAAAAATGTGATTTAAAAAACTCGAAAAAAAAACGAAAAAAGAAAATTCTTGGAGAAAAACAGTGCATATTTCTGACAACATTTTTGTTAGGTTAGGTAAGCTAAGATTCGTCAAGAAACAAGACAAGTGTTTCCTGAAGCGGGTCTTAGTCATATGATAACAAGCCGCTGGATCTTTTGGTCATCTGACCGAGGCCTTCCGCTGGCTTACCTGTCCCCTTCTTTTAAAAATTAGGTTTATATTTCGAACATTTTTGTGGAATCCATTTGATTCTACCATTTTCTAAGAAGTTTTATTTCTCTTTTATCAATATATTCGATTGCGTCATCAAAATGATGCACTGACACCAAGCGGGTTATTTCCGTTATATATGTATTTTATTTTTCAGAATATTTTTGTGTCAATGTTTAGAAAATATAGTACATGGCGTCTTATCAAGTTACTAGACGATAGTGTCCAGTCAGTACTCAAACAATCACGATGTTTGGTGTCGCTCACCGCTCCTCTTAATTTCGTTCATTTAGGGATTATATTCAGCCGTAATCAAGTCACCAGTGAGGAAAGGAAGCAAAGAGGAGTAGACTGGTGGAAAATCTGTGTTATATACTGGGAAGAGACTGAGGAAGCAAGGAACACTGTGTTATATACTGGGAAGAGACTTTAGTAAATCTTTTGAGGCTGTTGATCAAGATAAAGAATTCGATATTGTTTATGTAGATTTTAGTAAGGCTTTTGATAGAGTACCGCACCAGAGACTGTTAAAGAAAGTGGCAGCTCATGGCATTGGGGGAAAAGTGCTGTCATGGATCGAGTCATGGCTCACCAATAGGAAGCAGAGAGTGTGCATAAATGGGGTTAAATCCGAGTGTGGGATCTGTAACAAGTGGTGTTCCACAGGGATCAGTCTTAGGCCCGTTGTTGTTTATAATATATATCAATGACCTTGATGAGGGAATTACTAGTGATATGAGCAAATTCGTCGATGACACGAAGATAGGTAGGATAATTGATTGAAACGTAGATGTCAGGGAACTTCAGGAGGATTTAGACAGACTCAATTCCTGGTCAGAAAAGTGGCAGATGCAGTTCAATGTAGATAAATGCAAGGTTCTGAAGCTTGGAAGTGTCCATAACCCAAGCACTTATAAGTTAAATAACGAAGAACTTAGCCATACAGATTGCGAGAAGAACTTGGGGGTTATGGTAAGCAGCAACCTTAAACCAAGACAGCAATGCCTAAGCGTACGTAATAAGGCAAACAGATTACTGGGATTTATATCAAGAAGTGTAAGCAACAGAAGTCCAGAGGTTATATTACAGCTTTATACATCGTTAGTAAGGCCTCACCTAGATTACGCAGCTCAGTTCTGGTCTCCATATTACAGAATGAATATTAATTCGCTAGACAACATTCAGCGTAGAATGACTAAATTAATAAATAGCATTAGAAATCTTCCGTATGAAGAAAGATTGAAGACCCTAAAATTACATTCACTTGTAAGACGAAGAATGAGGGGAGACATGATCGAGGTATACAAGTGGAAAATAGGTATTAACAAAGGGGATATAAATAAGGTCTTGAGGATATCTCTCCAAGAGAGAACCCACAATAATGGATTCAAATTAGATAAGTTTAGATTTAGAAAGGATATAGGAAAGTATTGGTTTGGAAATAGGGTAGTTGATGAGTGGAACAGTCTGCCTAGTAGGGTTATTGAAGCAAAGCCCTTGGGTAGTTTCAAATTTAGGTTGGATAAATTCATTAATGAGAGGGGTTGGATTTGAGTGGGACTTGCACATAAGTAAATGGAATTATCAATGCCAATTTCTTGGGTAGCATTGAGGGTTGGGTTGAGCGAATGTTCTGGTAGTGGGACGGATTGTGAAGGACCTGCCTAGTATGGGCCAACAGGCTCATACTAGGCATACAGTGTTCCTACTTTCTTATGTTCTTATGGAACACTGTTATATACTGGGAAGAGACTGAGGAAACAATGAACACTGTGTTATATACTGGGAAGAGACTGAGGAAGCAAGGAACACTGTGTTATATACTGGAAAAGACTGAGGAAGGAAGGAACAGTGTTATATACTGGGGAGAGACTAAAGAAGGAAGGAACACTGTGTTATATACTGGAGAGAGACTGAGGAAGCAAGGAACACTGTGTTATATACTGGGAAGAGACTGAGGAAGCAAGGAACACTGTGTTATATACTGGGGAGAGACTGAGGAAGGAAGGAACACTGTGTTATATACTGGAGAGAGACTGAGGAAGGAAGGAACACTGTGTTATATACTGGGGAGAGACTGAGGAAGGAAGGAACACTGTTATATACTGGGGAGAGACTGAGGAAGGAAGGGACACTGTGTTATATACTGGAGAGAGTGTGAATGAATGGTTCAGAGAACCGACGAGTTGGTAAATTAGACACATATGCAACACTTGGATATCTTTATTGAGGAAACGTTTCGCCACACAGTTGCTTCATCAGTCCATACAAAGGAGAATCGTGAAGAACAGGAGGAGTGTGAGGTTGTCAGTCCCTCAATCTTGAGTCGATGTTGTCAGTCCATCAATCTTGAATAGAATAACAGCATACTGGAGAGAGACTGAGGAAGGAAGTAACACTATTTTATATACTGGGGAGAGACTGAGGGTGGAACACTGTGTTATATACTGGGGAGAGACTGAGGAAGGAAGGAACACTGTGTTATATACTGGGGAGAGACTGAGGAAGGAAGGAACACTGTGTTATATACTGGGGAGAGAGTGAGGAAGGAACACTGTGGTGTATACTTGGGAGAGACTGAGGAAGGAACACTGTGTTATATATTGGAGAGAAAAAGGACACAATTGCAACTAATGTGACATTTTATTGTGGCAACGTTTCGCTCTCCAGGAGCTTTCTCAAGCCGTTACAAGCGATAATTGGACATAGTTGGTATATATATGCTGTCAAGGTGAGGTGAAAACACTAGTGGTGTTAGAAATAGTAGTGATATAAGTAGTATTAGTAGTAGTAGTAGTAGTAGAAGTAATACAATAAGGTAGAACAATCAATATGCACGTGAGAAAAGGTGATAAAACAAATACTTGGGTAGTATAACAATAGGTTAGACAAATATTTCTGCTGGAGGTTGAAATATAAAAGGCCAGTAGGAGTGTTCCACATCTACGATGTGCTAAACTAACAGGAGAGACTATGTGATGGTAGGGTTTACTGTTTTCAGGAGGATTCTTGCTAAGACTTCAGAGATGGTGAAGCTGCCTTTGTTTTGTTTAATTGTGTTAGAAACAGAGATAAGTGCTGATTCAAGGCATTTTCGACTACGGAAATTAGTTTCTTTGATTACTAGTCGGGCGTCTTTGAATTTCATGAGATGATTGTTGGAATTTCGGTGTTGTACGCAGGCGTTGTTCAGGTTATCGTTTCTGCATGCATTCATGTGTTCATTGATGCGTGTCTCGAGGTTTCTTGCTGTTTCTCCTACATAAATTCTGTCGCAGCCTCCACAGGGTATAGTGTAGACCCCTGCGTTGACTGGTTCATGGTGCTTGGATTTAGTCTGGTTAGATCCTTAATAGAAGTACTGGAAGCGATGGCGACTCTAGTGTTAGCTTGTGCAAATACTTTAGAAATGTTGGATGCAACCTGGCTGTTGGGAAGAATTATAACTTTGTTTGGAGTGGAGTTGACGCGTGGAGAATTAATGATCTGAAAGTTATAATTCTTCCCAACAGCCAGGTTGCATCCAACATTTCTAAAGTATTTGCACAAGCTAACACTAGAGTCGCCATCGCTTCCAGTACTTCTATTAGGATCTAACCAGGACAAATCAAGCACCATGAACCAGTCAACGCGGGTCACACTATACCCTGTGGAGGCTGCACTATGTGGAGAAACAGCAAGAAACCTCGAGACACGCATCAATGAACACATGAATGCATGCAGAAACGATAACCTGAACAACGCCTGCGTACAACACCGAAATTCCAACAATCATCTCATGAAATTCAAAGAGCCCGACTAGAATCAAAGAAACAATTTCCGTAGTCGAAATGCCTGAATCAGCACTTATCTCTGTTTCTAAACAATTAAACAAAACAAGGCAGCTTCACCATCTCTGAAGTCTTAAGAATCCTCCTGAAACAGTAACCTCATCATAGTCTCTCCTGTTAGTTTAGCACATCGTAGATGTACACTACTGGCCTTATATTTCAACCTCCAGCAGAAATATTTGTCTAACCTATTGTTATACTACCCAAGTATTTGTTTATCACCTTTCTCACGTGCATATGATTGTTCTACCTTATGTATTACTTCTACTACTACTACTACTATACTACTTATATCACTACTATTTCTAACACCCTAGTGTTTTCACCTCACCTTGACAGCTATATACCAACTATGCATATCGCTTGTAACTTGAAAGCTCCTGAGAGCAAACGTTGCCCAATAAAATGTCACTGATTAATTTGTCCTTTACTAACATATTGTCAGTAATTCTACCAATATTATTACATATTGGAAGACTGAGGAAGGAAGGAACAGTGTTATATACTGGAGAGAGACTGAGGAAGCAAGGAACACTGTGTTATATACTGGGGAGAGACTGAGGAAGGAAGGAACACTGTGTTATATACTGGGGAGAGACTGAGGAAGGAAGGAACACTGTGTTATATACTGGGGAGAGACTGAGGAAGGAAGGAACACTGTGTTATATACTGGGGAGAGACTGAGGAAGGAAGGAACACTGTGTTATATACTGGGAGAGACTGAGGAAGGAAGGAACACTGTGTTATATACTGGGGAGAGACTGAGTAAGGAAGGAACACTGTGTTATATACTGGGTAGATAACTGAGTAAGGAAGGAACACTGTGTTATATACTGGGGAGAGACTGAGGAAGGAAGGAACACTGTGTTATATACTGGGGAGAGACTGAGGAAGGAAGGAACACTGTGTTATATACTGGGGAGAGACTGAGGAAGGAAGGAACACTGTGTTATATACTGGGGAGAGACTGAGGAAGGAAGGAACACTGTGTTATATACTGGGTAGATAACTGAGTAAGGAAGGAACACTGTGTTATATACTGGGTAGATAACTGAGTAAGGAAGGAACACTGTGTTATATACTGGGGAGAGACTGAGGAAGAAACACTGTCTCAAGACGTTTCGTATCCATTAATAACCTTTCATTGTTTTTTCCTGGAAAGTTATTCTCCTATTAGTAACATTTTCTTCATTATTTATGAACAGACTGTTATGATGTTTACACACATTGTTCAGGAATCATTGTTTTACCAACACATAGACCGAATTTGGCATAGCCTTTACCGTTTGTTTTATTTAAAAAAAAAAAAAAAATTGGGTATACAATATAATAATAATATCGTTTAAGTACTAATATACGTCTTCAGCCTTTACTTGTTCATATAAATCAATTACAAAATCCTAAACACTGACAATCTAGCACAAATTTTACTAAGGTGTTGCCATATCAAAAATCATTATTTTATGTTTTTCTCTTCTTATTTTTAGGAAAACATCATGAAACTTCTAGTATAAACTTCGGACCATCTTCTAAACTAACAAAAAATCGGACAATTATTAAAATTTTCCTAGTTGAATCCTGTTCCCCGCCCAAAGGCCGAGTAATTGACCCAGGTTACATATTTAGTGACTCACTATTTCAGTTAATAAGTATAAGTTAACTGTTATTATTAAATATTTCAGGTGTCTGTCTGCCATAGTGAGCAGTGGTGGCGATCAAGCACTTTCCTGTCTTAGCTATGTTGATTTCGGTTTGTATTACAGTCAACCAAACTTTAAAGATAACCAGTCAGCAATACTTTGTTAAGTCTGTGTACTTAAGTAATAGACAGTTAAACTCACCTTAAGTGACAGGCTGTTAAACTCACCTTAAGTGACAGGCTGTTAAACTCACCTTAAGTGACAGGCTGTTAAACTCACCTTAAGTGACAGGCTGTTAAACTCACCTTAAGTGACAGGCTGTTAAACTCACCTTAAGTGACAGGCTGTTAAACTCACCTTAAGTGACAGGCTGTTAAACTCACCTTAAGTGACAGGCTGTTAAACTCACCTTAAGTGACAGGCTGTTAAACTTACTTTAAGTGACAGGCTGTTAAACTCACCTTACTTGACAGGCTGTTAAACTCACCTTAAGTGACAGGCTGTTAAACTTACTTTAAGTGACAGGCTGTTAAACTCACCTTACTTGACAGGCTGTTAAACTCACCTTACTTGACAGGCTGTTAAACTCACCTTAAGTGACAGGCTGTTAAACTCACCTTAAGTAACAGGCTGTTAAACTCACCTTAAGTGACAGGCTGTTAAACTTACTTTAAGTGACAGGCTGTTAAACTCACCTTACTTGACAGGCTGTTAAACTCACCTTAAGTGACAGGCTGTTAAACTCACCTTAAGTAACAGGCTGTTAAACTCACCTTAAGTGACAGGCTGTTAAACTCACCTTACTTGACAGGCTGTTAAACTCACCTTAAGTGACAGGCTGTTAAACTCACCTTAAGTGACAGGCTGTTAAACTCACCTTAAGTGACAGGCTGTTAAACTCACCTTAAGTGACAGGCTGTTAACGCTGGGCTCTTGATAATGAGCTCCCGCTGGTAGCGCGCTGCAGCGCCACCTACGTGAAGCAAAGACACAAAACCAGCTTCTACTGTGACAGTATTTAGCTCCAGGGACACAACACATCCAGGGACACAACACATCCAGGGACACAACACATCCAGGGACACAACACATCCAGGGACACAACACACAGCGAAACGTTGCCCGAAAAAAAATATGCCGTTTAGAGAGGAACTTAGATTTAAAATTATAGTTTATGCGTTTCAATAAAATTTAACAATGTTATTCTTACGTATATTGCATCAACAATTTCAAATGTCAAAAACGTCTTAAACTGCATGCTGTACCGCTTACGTTTTATTCTCGTTTTCGTATAGTTATTTATTAATGGTTAACTGCCGGGTCACCATTTGGAGAAGACCCGGGCCGGCGAACATACAACAACAATTATTGGTTAAAGAGACGTAAATCTTTTTTTTTTTTTTCAAATTTAAATCAACCTAACCTCAAGTAACTAACATTCCAGTTTGGTCTCTCTTTAGAACGTTCAGAAACTGACGCATGTAAACACGTCAATTTCCATAAGAGAATATACTGACGTCAAACTGAAAGTATTAACGTAAACCGTAATGTACTGACGTCATACTTAATATATTAGCGTCAAATTTAATTTACTGACGTAACGGAGAACCAGTGGTCAGTCAGTCCTACAATAAGCACCCTAGCACTCCAGTAGGCTTAAGTCTTAGCATTTCTAAAACTATGAACCCAGTAGTCCCAAGTCCTATCAGTCCTAAATTTAACAGTATAGTAGTCCTAAGTCCTAGCAGTCCTGCAACTATCAGCCTAGCAGTGATAAGCTCTAGCAGTACTAAAACTATCAGCCTAAAACTATCAGCCCAGCAGTCCTAAGGCCTGAAACTATCAGTCCACCAGTCCTAAGTCCAGGCAGTCCTACTAACATAACCCCACCCGTGGTATGGTTAGACCTACTAACACTCAGTCCAGCAGTCCTAAGTTCTGTCAGTACTGAAACTAACCTAGCAGATATAGAACTGCTTCGCCAGGAGTTCGAGTCCTCCGTATAAGAAGAGTTTTCATTTCAGGACGAAGGAAAAAGCAGCTAGGTTAGGTAAGGTTTGTCAGGAAACAGGACGAGTGTGGGTCATGTGATG
>WNWK01033151.1:0-21374 GCA_009830355.1 Cherax destructor | reverse complement strand
GGGGTGGGGACAGGGGACATGATGTGTGTGTGCGATGTTAAACTATATGGTTGCCTTTGGGTTGCTGTGGTTTGAGGCCCTCTGTGAGTGCTTCCGGTGGGTGTGGTTGTCCTTCTGCTTGGGCCTGGTGCCCCCTGTACCTCGCTGTCTCCATCTCTCTCTCCTCCCTTCGCTTTCTTATCCTCTCCTTTTGGGCCTCCCTTTCTTCCTGTGTTCTGTCCCGATCTAGGTATACATCGTGGTACTCCTGGTTCGCCCTCAGCCGTGCTTTCTCTTGTAGGATCATGGTACGGGCTGATTCTGCATTGAAGATTACTTTGAGGGGTCGATTTCTTCCCCTTGTGTACCATCCGATTCTCCGAAAATTTGTCACCTGGGTCGTGTCTCCCCCTGTTGCTAGCATAATACCTATAATCCTTTCCTTCTCCTCCTGTTTCCTTCTGTCATGGGTGACCCCTTCGACTTCCTTAAGGCTGTAGATAAAGATGGACTTCTCCCTTTCCTCCTCCCACTGTGTCTCCCTTTGCCTCATCAGAGATGCATTAGCATCTTCCGGTTCTGTCATGGTTGTAGCCCCTGTGTTCCTCTGTGTGTCTGGCCTACTCATTTGCCCAAGTCCACTGCTGTATATTGTTGGGGCCTCTGCGTTTAGTGCACCTGCGGCTTTGACTACCCTCTCATGTGTTGTTACTGTGCCCTCATGCTTTGCTTCTGTGGAGCCCTTCTTGTCCCTGGTTGCTTTATCTATATCCCTCTCATGTGGTGTTAGTATCCTACTCATCTTGTATCGGACCCCATGTGTGTCTGACAGTGCCTGAGCATACAAGAGTTCTTTTTTCTCCGCATTCCCTATGACTGTGTCAGATGCCCCACGTGTGTTTGCCAGTGCCTGTGCATACAAGAGTTCTTTTTTCTCCTCAATCCCTTTGATAGGTGTTGGTATCCTGCTCCTCTTGTTTCGGGCCCCACTTGTGTCTGGCAGTGCCTGAGCGTTCAAGAGCTCTTCTCCTTTCTCTGCATTCCCTTTGGCTGTGTCTGATGCACACGCTCCAAGCACCAATTCTGAATAGGTACTTGCATCTCTACTCTGCATCAGGCTCTGCAGCTTCACTTCTAAGATCTGGATCTTGTCTTCTGCATTTTTGACTTGCATTTCCCATTTTCTGCTCTCCTCAGCGATCCTCCTCTCCATTCCCTCGCTGATCATCAATATCCTCCTCTCCCATTCCTTTTCCCTTCTATTGAGTTCCTCTTCCCACTGTGTGTGTGTGTGTGTGTGTGTGTGTGTGTTTGTGCCGAATAAGTAAAACTTGCTATTTTGGCATTAATAGCAACGCACTTATTACCGAATAGGGATGGCAAAGATTTGTGCATGCAATAATTTCGTAAGAATCATTCTGAATCTAACGAAAAAAAAATATTTCATTGTGTTTATTTATTATTAAATTATTGTAAGCTTATATAAAATATATTTAGTTGGATTAGGCTAAAATAAATTGCGCTTGTTATGATAAGGTTAGGTAAGATTTCTAAGGTTCTTTTGGTAAAAATTATTTATTTTTATATTAACATAAATGAAAAAAATATATATTTTTAAAAGAATAAGAGAAAATTTTAGAAAGGACTTAATTTTAAATGAATTCTTGCTAATTGACTAGTTTTACCTATTCGGCATGATATGTATATATATATATATATATATATATATATATATATATATATATATATATATATATATATATATATATATATATATATATATATATATATATATGTCGTGCCGATTAGGTAAAACTTGCGATTTTGGCTTAAATACCAACGTTCACCTTGCCATATAAGACAAGTGAAAATTTGTGTATGCAATAATTTCGCCAAAATCATTCTGAACATAACGAAAAAAATATATTTCATTGTGTTTGTTTATTATTAAATTAATGTTAACGTATCTAAAATATATTTAGTTGGGTTAGGCTAAATTAAATTGCGCTTGTTGTAATAAGGTTAGGTAGGTTTTCAAAGTTTCTCTTGGTACAAAATTATAAATTCTTACATTAACATAAATGAAAAAAAATATATCTTTAAATGTATAAGATAAAATTATAGAAAGGAATAAATTTTAGATGAGTTCTTGCTAATTGACCAGTTTTACCTAATCGGCACGACATATATATATATATATATATATATATATATATATATATATATATATATATATATATATATATATTATTTTTGGCTTTCAAATGATGAGGGGAGTTGTGGTCTTGAAGGAGTGGTAGAGATCTTGAGGGAGCTGTTGTCTTGAGGGAGTTTTGTAGGTCTTGAGGGAGTGATGGAGGTCTTGAGGAAGTAGGAGTTTTGAAGGAGTGGTGGTGGTGGTTTTGAAGGATTGTGTCTTGAAAGAGTGGTGGTGGTGGTCTTGAGTAGTGGTGGTCTTGACAGAGTGATATTGGTCTTTAGAGAATGGACTAAGTGTTTAGGGAGTGTTGCGGGATTTTTAGGGAGTTGTGAATGTCTTAACAAGTTTCTGTCGTCTTGAGGGAGTGGTAGAGGTCCTGAGGGAGTGGTTCTTCTTCTTCTTGTTTGCTTCTTCTCTTTTTCTTCTTCTTCTTCTTCTTTTTCTTTTCTTCTTCTTTCTTCTTCTTCTTCTTCTTCTTCTTCTTCTTCTTCTTCTTCTTCTTCTTCTTCTTCTTCTTCTTATTATTATTATTATTATTATTATTATTATTTTCTCCTCCTCCTCGCAGCACCAGTGACGTGGAAGAACTTGCTGGGCTTAACTTAATTAGTTCCTGGTGGGGGAGAGTCGCCCTAGTCCTTTAACCATCCTATAACTCCTTTAATGGGGGCTCCATCCCCCATCCTTATTGAAGCTCCATCCTGAAGCCCCCCTCTTGCAGTATCATTCATACGAGGAGGTCCTCCATATGGGGGACACATCCTTACTCCGGCCCTCCTTCTCTTTGAGTTTTATCCTTGCAAAGGAACGAGCGTCTTCACATGTTGCCTTCCCTCTGTTGTTATAAGTTGCCTCGTTCTCAGGGAGAACACTTCACTGACTTACTCCCCCAGATACCAAATTTGTTTAGTATATCTCATGGTCCTCTGGTAATATATCCCAGGGTCCTCCTGTAATATATCTCAGAGTCCTCTTGTAATATATCTATAATATATCTCAGGGTCCTCAGGTAACATATCAATAATATATCTCAGGATCCTTCTGTAATATATCTATAATATATCTCAGGGTCCTCTTGTAATATATCTATAATATATCTCAGCGTCTCCAGGTAATTATATATTTCAGGGTTCTGTGATAATTTATCCAAGGGATTTCATGTGTGTGTGCGCGTGCACACGTTTTCACCTATTTATGGTTGCTGGGGTCGATCCACAGCTCCTGGCTCCGCCTCTTCTCTGGTCGCTACTAAGTCTACTGTTTCCAGGGTCCAAGAGCCTTATCGCCCCTCATCTTAAAACTATGTATTGATCCTGCCTCTACTACATCACTCTTCAGGTTGTTCCACTTCCTGACAGCTCTATGACTGAAGAAATACTTCCTAACATTCCTATAACTCATCTGAGTTGTAAACTTCCAGTCGTGTTCTCTTGTTGCTGTGTCCCCTCTCTGAAACATACTGGCCCCGTCTTCCCGGTCAATTCCTCTCAGTATTTTATATGTAATTATCATGTCCCCTATCTCTCCTGTCCTCCAGTGCCATCAGGTTAAGTTCCCTTAACCTCTTCTCGTAGGACGCATCCCTTAGCTCCGGGATTAATATTGTTGCAAAGTTGCACTTCCACCAAATTCTTAACGTGTTTGACCAGGTGTGGGTTCCATACTGGTGCTGCATACTCTAGTATGGGCCTGACGTACATGGTGTTGTGTCGTGAATAACTCCTTTGTTAGATGTGGAAACGCTATTTTAAGCCATCCCAGACGCCCATATGCTGCAGCAGATATTTTTCTTGAGTGCGTTTTGCAGATTTTACCCCCTAGGCCGTATTCCGTCTGCGGTCTTCCTTGTCCTTCCCAAGCATTATGACTTTACACCTCAAGTACTTTCACACTTCTCAGTGCGTCATCAGGAGCTATACAAAGTTGCAAGGCAACAACTGAAGGAGTGAGGGGAAGTTTTCTCAGAGTAGCGCAGTGCGGGTTAGTCACCTGCCGCAGCCTCTCTCGGAGAGAGACATAGCAACCTAGCTCAGGCTTTTCCCTGGTCGGCAGCAACACGCCAATCGGCCTTTGAGCAAGTGAAGGTTAATATGGCAGGAAAGGGAAGCATTAGAAGGCTGTCCAGGTTTCTTGGGGTATACAGTTACTGTAAAGCGACCATAACACAATCCTTCGTCTCATTCGATGTTACAATTTAATATCAAGCTAATTGTAAATAATTATAAAAATAACAAAACATGAAATAATATAAATTATTACAACAGAGGACATAGGTATCCATTTTTATAAAAATTCTAACATAAAACAATAAATTATTTATTATTAAACGCCAAATCTTACACAGATGTATTGTACAGTGTCCCCTGGTAATACATCTCAGGGTCCCCTGGTAATTTATCTCAGGGTTCCCTGGTAATTTATCTCAGGGTCTAATGGTAATATATCTTAGGGTTGTATGGCAATATCTCTCAGAGTCCCCTGGTAATATATCTCTGGGTCCCCTGATAATATATCTCAGGGTCCTCTGGTAATATATCTCAGGGTCCTCTGGAAATATATATCTGGGTCCCCTGATAATATATCTTAGGGTCACCTGATAATACATCTCAGGGTCCTCTGGAAATATATATCTCAGGGTCCCCTGATAATATATCTCAGGGTCCTCTGGTAATATATATCTGGGTCCCCTGATAATATATCTTAGGGTCACCTGATAATACATCTCAGGGTCCTCTGGTAATATATCTCAGGGTCCCCTGATAATATATCTCAGGGTCCTCTGGTAATATATCTCTGGGTCCCCTGATAATATATCTCAGGGTCCTCTGGTAATATATCTCAGGGTCCCTGATAATATATCTCAGGGTCCCCTGGTAATTTATCTCAGGGTCTCCTGATAATATATCTTAGGGTTTTATGGCAATATATCTCAAGGTCCCCTGATAATATATATCAGGGTCCCCTAGTAAAATATCTCAGGGATCTATGGTAATATATCCAAGGGTCCCCTGGTAATATCTCAGGGTCCCCTGGTAATATATCATAGGGTTGTCTGGTAATATATCTCAGAGTCACCTGGTAATATATCTGGGGGTCCCCTGATAATATATCTCAGGGTCCTTTGGTAATATATCTCAGGGTCCCCTGGTAATATATCTCAGGGTCCCCTGGTAATATATCTCAGGGTCCCCTGGTAATATATCTCAGGGACCTATGATAATATATCTCAGGGTCCTCTGGGAATATATGTCAGGGTCCCCTGATAATGTATCTCAGGGTCCTTTGGTATTATATCTCAAGGTTCCCTGGTAACATATCTCAGGGTTGTCTGGTAATATATCTCAGGGTCCCCTGGTGATATATCTCATGGGCCCCTGATAATATATCTCAAGGTCAATGTTAACATATCTCAAGGTCCCCTGGTAATATATTTCAGGGTACCCTGGTAATATATCTCAGGGTCCCTTGGTAATGTATCTCAGGGTACCCTGACAATATATCTCAGGGACCTTAGGTAATATGTCTCAGGGTCCTCTGGTAATATATATTAAGGTCCTCTGGTAATATATCTCAGGGTCCCCTGGTAATATACCTCAGGGTCTCCTTGTAATATATCTCAGGGTCCTATGGTAATATATTTCAGCGTCCTCTGGTAATATATCCCAGGGTTCTCTGGTAATATATCTCAGGGTCTTCTGGTAATATATCTCAGGGTCCCCTGATAATTTATCTCATTGTCCTCCGGAAATATTTCTCTGGGTTCTCCAGTAATATATCTCAGGGTCCCCTGATAATATATCTTAGGGTTGTCTGGTAATATATCTCATTGTCCTGAGGAAATATATCTCAGGGCCCGCTGGTAATATATCTCACGGTCGTCTGGTAATATATCTCAGGGACCTCTGGCAATATATCTCAGGAACCAATGGTAATATATCTCAGGGACCTCTAGTAATATATCTCAGTGTCCTCTGGTAATATATCTCAGGGACCTTTGGTAATATATCTCAGGGTCCGTTGGTAATATATCTCAGTGACCTCTGGTAATATATCTCAGGGAACCATGATAATATATCTTAGGGTTGTTTGGTAATTGGTAATATATCTTAGGGTCCCCTGCTTATATATCCCAGGGTCCTCTGGTAATATATCTCAGGGACATTTGATAATGTATCTGAGGGACCTCTTGTAATATATCTCAGGGACCTCTGAAAATGTTTCTCAGGGACCTCTGATAATGTATCTCAGGGACCTCTGATAATGTATCTCAGGGACCTCTGGTAATATATCTCAGGGACCTTTGGTAATATATCTCAGGGACCTCTGTAATATATCCAGGGACCTCTGAAATTTCTCAGGGACCTCTGGTAATTATCTCAGGGCCTCTGATAGTATCTCAGGGACCTTTGGTAATAATCTCAGGGACTTGGTAATATATCTCAGGAACCTCTGTAATATATCCAGGACCTCTGTAATATCTCACAGGATCTTCTGAGTAATTATCTCAGGTTTGCCTCTGGTAATATATCTCAGGGACCAATTGTTAATATATCTCAGGACCTCTGGTCAATATCTAAAGTCTCTGGAAATATACTCAGGAGTGTCTTGGTAATATATCTCAGGGACTTGGTTAATATATCTCAGGGCTCTGTAATATATCTCAGGGACTTTGGTAAATATCTCAGGCCTCTGATAATATATATCAGGGTCCCATGGTCAATATCTCAGGGATCTTTGTAATATATCTCAAGACTTTTAATATATCTCAGGTCCTCTGTATAATTATATATCTAGGTGAACTTGGTAATATATCTCAGGATCCTGAATATATAATATCTCAGGGACTGGTATCATTCTAGAAGAATATATCTCAGAGTATATTCATTTGGATAATATATCTAGGTTTGTACAATATTTCGGGACCTCTGGTAATATATCTCAGGGACCTCTGGTAATATATCTCAGGGTCTCTGGTAATATATCTCAGGACGAATCTCAGTCTTGGTAATATATCTCAGGGATCTCTGGTAATATATCTCAGGTCCTCTGTAATATATCTCAGGGCCTGGTAATATATCTCAGGTCTGTAACATCTAGGTACTAATATATCTCAGGGCCTCTGGTAATATATCAATCTGAACGGTCTACTAGGCCTGTAATATATCTCAGGGTCGTCCTTGTAATATCATCTCAGGGACTCTCTGGTAAATATTATCTCAGGGTCCGTCTGGCTAATATATCTCAGGGATCCTCTGGTAATATATCTCAGGTCTCTGATAATATATCTCAGGGTCCCTTGGTAATATATCTCAGGGATCTCTGGTAATATATCTTAGGGTTGACTTTTAATATATCTCAGGGACCTCTGGTAATATATCTCAGGGACTCCTGTAATATATCTCAGGGTCCTCTGGTAATATATCTCAGGGACCTCTGATAATTCATCTCCAGGGACCTCTGGTAATTTTATCTCAGGGTCTCTGTAATATGTCTCAGGGACCTCTGGTAATATATTTCAGGGTCGTCTGATAATATATCTCAGGGTCCCCTGGTAATATATCTTAGGGTTGCCTGGTAATATATCTCAGGGACCTTTGGTAATATATCTCAGGGACCTTTGGTAATATATCTCAGGACCTCTGGTAATATATCTCAAGACCTCTGGTAATATATCTCAGGGTCGTCTGGTAATATATCTCAGGGACCTCTGGTAATGCATCTCAGGGACCTCTGGTAATATATCTCAGAGACCTCTGGTAATATATCTCAGGGACCTCTGGTATATATCTCAGGGACCTCTGGTAATATATCTCAGGGACCTCTGGTAATATATCTCAGGGACTCTGGTAATATATCTCAGGGACCTCTGGTAATATATCTCAGGGACCTCTGGTAATATATCTCAGGAGACCTCTGGTAATATATCTCAGGGACCTCTGGTAATATATCTCAGGGACCTCTGGTAACATATCTCTGGGACCTCTGGTAATATATCTCAGGGACCTCTGGTAATATATCTCTGGGACCTCTGGTAATATATCTCAGGGACCTCTGGTAATATATCTCAGGGACCTCTGGTAACATATCTCTGGGACCTCTGGTAATATATCTCAAGGACCTCTGGTAACATATCTCTGGGACCTCTGGTAATATATCTCAGGGACCTCTGGTAATATATCTCAGGGACCTCTGGTAATATATCTCAGGGACCTCAGGTAATATATCTCAGGGATCTCTGGTAACATATCTCAGGGACCTCTGGTAATATATCTCAGGGACCTCTGGTAACATATCTCAGGGACCTCTGGTAATATATCTCAGGGACCTCTAGTAATATATCTCAGGGACTTCTGGTAACATATCTCAGGGACCTCTGGTAATATATCTCAGGGACCTCTGGTAATATATCTCAGGGACCTCTGGTAATATATCTCAGGGACCTCTGGTAACATATCTCAGGGACCTCTGGTAATATATCTCAGGGACCTCTGGTAATATATCTCAGGGACCTCTGGTAACATATCTCAGGGACCTCTGGTAATATATCTCAGGGACCTCTGGTAATATATCTCAGGGACCTCTGGTAACATATCTCAGGGACCTCTGGTAATATATCTCAGGGACCTCTGTAATATATCTCAGGGACCTCTGGTAATATATCTCAGGGACCTCTGGTAACATATCTCAGGGACCTCTGGTAATATATCTCAGGGACCTCTGGTAATATATCTCAGGGACCTCTGGTAACATATCTCAGGGACCTCTGGTAATATATCTCAGGGACCTCTGGTAATATTGCTTTACAAGTTATGAATGAACTCGCATTAAGACTTAGCAATGTAAAGAGTTATATTTTCCTGGAAATCCGAGGAGAAGTTAATGAGATTTTTCAGTGGGAGCATAAATTTGGAGCATAGAGTATGAGACGCGATGATCTAGATCAGTAAGGTTGTTGGTGGTGGCAAGTGACAGCGATCGTGAGTTTTTTATTATGTTGTTGTTATTACTATTATTATTATTATTATTATTATTATTATTATTATTATTATTATTATTTAATTATTATTATTATTATTATTATTATTATTATTATTATTATTATTAATATTATTATTATTTAATTATTATTATTATTATAATTATTATTATTATTATTATTATTATTATTATTATTATTATTATTATTATTATTATTATTATTATTGTTCTTGTTGTTGTTGTTGTTGTTGTTTTTTTTTTTTTGTGGGTATCTATATTGGCCTCTCACTAGAATGTGACTGAGCTTCTCTTCTTGTGAGCTTGATGGGGCTCTCTGTTGAGTGTGGCTGAGATTCTCTTCTTGTGAGCTTGATGGGGCTCTCTCTTGAGTGTGGCTGAGATTCTCTTCTTGTGAGCTTGATGGGGCTCTCTCTTGAGTGTGACTGAGATTCTCTTCTTGTGAACTTGATGGAGCTCTCTCTTGAGTGTGATTGAGCTTCTCTTCTTGTGAACTTGATAGGGCTCTCTCTTGAGTTTGGCTGAGCTTCTCTTCTTGTGAACTTGATGGAGCTCTCTCTTGAGTGTGATTGAGCTTCTCTTTTTGTGAACTTGATGGAGCTCACTCTTGAGTGTGACTGAGCTTCTCTTCTTGTGAGCTAGATGGGGCTCTCTCTTGAGTGTGACAGAGCTTCTCTTCTTGTGAACTTGATGGAGCTCTCTCTTGAGTGTGATTGAGCTTCTCTTGTGAACTTGATGGGTCTCTCTCTTCAGTTTGGCTGAGCTTCTCTTCTTGTGAAATTGATGGGGCTCTCGCTTGAGCTTGGCTAAGCTTCTCTTCTTGTGAACTTGCTGGGGCTCTCTCTTGAGTGTGGCTGAGCTTCTCTTCTTGTGAGCTTGATGGGGCTCTCTCTTGAGTGTGGCTTCTCTTCTCTTCTTGTGAGCTTGATGGGACTCTCTCTTGAGCGTGGCTGAGCTTCTCTTCTTGTGAGCTTGATGGGGCTCTCTCTTGAGTTTGGCTTAGCTTCCCTTTTTGTGAACTTGATGGAGCTCTCTCTTGAGTGTGACTGAGCTTCTCTTCTTGTGAACTTGATGGGGCTCTCTCTTGAGTGTGACAGAGCTTCTCTTCTTGTGAACTTGATGGAGCTCTCTCTTGAGTGTGATTGAGCTTCTCTTGTGAACTTGATGGGTCTCTCTCTTCAGTTTGGCTGAGCTTCTCTTCTTGTGAGCTTGATGGGGATTTCTATTGAGTGAGGCTGAGCTTCTCTTCTTGTGAGCTTGATGGGGCTCTCTCTTAAGTGTAGCTGAGCGTCTCTTCTTGTGATCTTGATGGAGGTCTCTCTTGAGTGTAGCAGAGATTCTCTTCTTGTGAGCTTGATGGGGCTTTCTCTTGAGTGAGACTGAGCTTCTCTTTTTGTGAGCTTGATGGGGCTCTCTCTTGAGTGTGACTGAGCTTCTTTTCATTGTGAGCTTGATGGGGATTTCTATTGAGTGAGGCTGAGCTTCTCTTCTTGTGAGCTTGATGGGGCTCTCTCTTGAGTGAAGCTGAGATTCTCTTCTTGTGAGCTTCATGGGGCTCTTTCTTGAGTGAGGCTAAGCTTCTCTTCTTGTGATCTTAATGGGGCTCTTTCTTGAGTGTGACTGAGCTTCTCTTCTTGTGAGCTTGATGGAGCTCTCTTGTGAGTGTGACTGAGCTTCTCTTCTTGTGAGATTGATGGAGCTCTCTCTTAAGTGTAGCTGAGCGTCTCTTCTTGTGAGCTTGATGGAGCTCTCTCTTGAGTGAAGCTGAGATTCTCTTCTTGTGAGCTTCATGGGGCTCTTTCTTGAGTGAGGCTAAGCTTCTCTTCTTGTGATCTTAATGGGGCTCTTTCTTGAGTGTGACTGAGCTTCTCTTCTTGTGAGCTTGATGGAGCTCTCTTGTGAGTGTGACTGAGCTTCTCTTTTTGTGAGCTTGATTTGGCTCTCTCTTGAGTTAAGCTGAGCTTCTCTTCTTGTGAGCTTGATGGAGCTCTCTCTTGAGTGAGGCTGAGCTTCTCTTTTTGTGAGCTTGATGGGGCTCTCTCTTGAGTGAGGCTAAGCTTCTCTTCTTGCGAGCTTGATTGTGCTCTTTCTTGAGTGTGACTGAGCTTCTCTTCTTGTGAGCTTGATGGAGCTCTCTCTTGAGTGTGACTGAGCTTCTCTTCTTGTGATCTTGATGGGGCTCTCTCTTGAGTGAAGCTGAGCTTCTCTTCTTGTGAGCTTGATGGGGCTCTTGAGTGAGGCTTAGCTTCTCTTCTTGTGAGCTTGATGAGGCTCTCTCTTGAGTGTCACTGAGCTTCTCTTCTTGTGAGCTAGATGGGGCTCTCTGTTGAGTGAGGCTTAGCTTCTCTTCTCGTGAGCTTGATGGAGCTCTCTCTAGAGTGAGGCTGAGCGTCTCTTCTTGTGAGCTTGATGGAGCTCTCTCTTGAGTGAGGCTGAGCCTCTCTTCTTGTGATCTTGATGGGGCTCTCTCTTGAGTGAAGCTGAGCTTCTCTTCTTGTGAGCCTGAATGGGCTCTCTCTTGAGTGAGGCTGAGCTTCTCTTCTTGTGAGCTTGATGGGGCTCTCTCTTGAGTGAGGCTGAGCTTCTCTTCTTGTGAGCTTGATGGGGCTCTCTCTTGAGTGAGGCTGAGCGTCTCTTCTTGTGAGCTTGATGGAGCTCTCTCTCTAAAGTGAGGCTGAGCGTCTCTTCCTGTGAGCTTGATGGAGCTCTCTCCTGAGTGAGGCTGAGCTTCTCTTCTTGTGAGCTTGATGGGGCTCTCTCTTGAGTGAGGCTGAGCGTCTCTTCTTGTGAGCTTGATGGAGCTCTCTCTCTAAAGTGAGGCTGAGCGTCTCTTCCTGTGAGCTTGATGGAGCTCTCTCCTGAGTGAGGCTGAGCGTCTCTTCTTGTGAGCTTGATGGGGCTCTTTCTTGAGTGAGGCTGAGGTTCTTCTCTTAGCTTGATGGGGCTCTCTCTTGAGTGAGGCTCAGCTTCTCTTCTTATGAGCTTGATGGGGCTCTCTCCTGAGTTAGGCTGAGGTTGTCTTCTTGAGAGCTTGATGGGGCTCTCTCTTGAGTGAGGCTGAGCTTCTCTTCTTATGAGCTTGATGGGGCTCTCTCTTGAGTGAGGCTGAGCTTCTCTTCTTGTGAGCTTGATGGGGCTCTCTCTTGAGTGAGGCTGAGCTTCTCTTCTTGTGAGCTTGATGGGGCTCTCTCTTGAGTGTGACTGTGCTTCTCTTCTTGTGAGCTTAATGGGACTTTTATCCTAGTAAGCGCGTATTATACCTTCGTGAGATAATCCTGTTCTCTTTGAATACCATCTGAAGACTTTGATGGAAGAGAGAGAAAGACTGACAGAGACAGAATGACAGAGACAGTCAGACAGACAGACAGACAGTCAGACAGACAGAATGATAGACAGATTCCGGTTTTAATGAATGAAAAGAGGAGAGCAATTAGATAAGGAAGATCCGTGAAAGCTGTGATCGAATATAGAAGATACTGAGGAGTTACTTGAAGAAGAAAAGGAAGGAGAGATCTAGATGAGTATAAATGGTAAAACGAGAAGTGATATACTATCTGTTGTGACATCCTCTGGCATTCATAGATAAAACGAATTATTTCACAAATGGTAAACCATATTCACAGATGAGTAAGAGGCATATGAAACTGTTAAGTGTTTTTACTCATGTATTGCACAGGTCTTACACATCTACCAGATGAATTCCGAGTGAAAAGTGATTTAGGGAGATTTGGGACTTATTAGTGCGATGGATAACGTTCAAACTGATCTTAACAAAACTCTCCCACGTTATTCTACTGTGAGGAATTTACAACACTTGGGTATCTTTATTTCAAGACGTTTCGCTGACCAGTGGCTTTCTTAATTCGATACAGGGATGATTTACGAAGACAGTTGAAGATGAGGCAGATTATTCTCTCAGTTCTGCAGAACCATACACAGAAGACACTAGAAGATGATCCCTGATGAACCTCTATATCCTCATTGTGTCGGTATTGTATATCCTCTTATTGCAATGATTATTTTACAATGAAAGGATCATTAATAGACCACGACATTGTAAAAAACATTACACACACACACACACACATACACACACATACACAAACAACAAACACACACACACACACACACACACACACACACACACAACACCAAACACACACACACACACACACACACAGAGGAGATAGAAGGGCCTCCAGAAAGGAGGAGAGGTAGGGTACACCATCAAGTGCTGGACACAATACACACAAATGAGGAGGAAGTGAAGAGGCTACTAAGCGAGCTAGATACTTCAAAGGCGATGGGGCCAGATAACATCTCTCCATGGGTCCTGAGAGAGGGAGCAGAGGAGCTATGTGTACCCCTAACAACGATCTTCAACACATCTATCGAAACAGGGCAACTACCTGAGGTTTGGAAGACAGCAAATGTAGTTCCAATTTTTAAAAAAGGAGACAGGAACGTAGCACTAAACTACAGACCAGTGTCACTGACATGTATTGTATGCAAGGTCATGGAGAAGATAGTCAGGAGAAGGGTGGTTGAGCACCTAGAAAGGAATGAGCTTATCAACGACGGCAACACGGTTTCAGGGACGGGAAATCCTGTGTCACAAACCTACTGGAGTTCTACGACAGGGTGACAGCGATAAGGCAAGAGAGAGGGGTGGGTAGATTGCATATTCTTGGATTGTAAGAAGGCGTTTGACACAGTTCCACACAAGAGATTAGTGCAGAAGCTGGAGGACCAGGCAGGGGTAACAGGAAGGCACTACATTGGATCAGGGAATACCTGTCAGGGAGACAGCAGCGAGTCATGGTACGTGGCGAGGTGTCAGAGTGGGCGCCGGTGACGAGCGGGGTTCCACAGGGGTCAGTCCTGGGACCAGTGCTGTTTCTGGTATTTGTGAACGACATGACGGAAGGAATAGACTCCGAAGTGTCCCTGTTTGCAGATGATGTGAAGTTGATGAGAAGAATTCAATCGGACGAGGACCAGGCAGAACTACAAAGGGATCTGGACAGCCTGCAAGCCTGGTCCAGCAACTGGCTCCTGGAGTTCAACCCCACCAAGTGCAAAGTCATGAAGATTGGGGAAGGGCAAAGAAGACCGCAGACGGAGTACAGCCTAGGGGCCAGAGACTGCAAACCTCAATCAAGGAAAAGATCTTGGGGTGAGTATAACACCAGACACATCTCCTGAGGCGCACATCAACCAAATAACTGCTGCAGCATATGGGCGCCTAGCAAACCTAAGAACAGCATTCCGACATCTTAATAAAGAATCGTTCAGGACCCTGTACACTGTGTACGTTAGGCCCATATTGGAGTATGCAGCACCAGTTTGGAACCCACACCTAGCCAAGCATGTGAAGAAGCTCGAGAAAGTGCAAAGGTTTGCAACAAGACTAGTCCCGGAGCTAAGGGGTATGTCCTACGAGGGAGGTTAAGGAAATCGACCTGACGACACTGGAGGACAGGAGAGATAGGGGGGACATGATAACAACATATAAGATACTGAGAGGAATTGACAAAGTGGACAGAGACAGAATGTTCCAGAGATGGGACACAACAACAAGGGGACACAGATGGAAGTTGAAGACTCAGATGAATCACAGAGATGTTAGGAAGTATTTCTTCAGTCACAGAGTTGTCGGGAAGTGGAATAGTTTAGGAAGCGATGTAGTGGAGGCAGGCTCTATACATAGCTTTAAGCAGAGGTATGATAAAGCTCATGGCGCAGGAGAGTGACCCAGTAGCGGCCAGTGAAGAGGCGGGGCCAGGAGCTTTGACTCGACCCTGCAACCACAACTAGGTGAGTACAACTAGGTAGTATACACACACCACCACACACACACACACACACACATCACACACACACACACACACATACACACACACACACACACACATACACACACACACTATATATATATATATATATATATATATATATATATATATATATATATATATATATATATATATATATAAACACTGATCTCTGGCCGACGGAGACTCGAACCTACGAACCTCATGACAAGGTACGCAGTGCTTTACCGACCGTACCACACTGGTCCAATACATTAGCATCCAGCTTTCGCTAGACGTTATTCACAAGGCATGAGGTTCGTTGGTTCGAGTCTCCGTCGGCCAGAGATCAGTGTTTGTGAATATTTCGCCTGCTCTTGCGAATTCCTAGCATATATATATATATATATATATATATATATATATATATATATATATATATATATATATATATATATATATATATATATATTAGAAAATTATGAATAAAGAACTTAATAATCTCTCTACGAAGCATAATAACAGGGGCATGGTTATCATACAGTCTTCAGGAGGCAATTTGTTAAACGTTGTACCAATAAAAGCTTGTTCAACAAAAGTGTTTTCTTCCTTTATGTCAGCAGTTTGTAAAAGAAAGTAATAGGTTATTAACATTATAAATATTGTGTGCGAATGTTGTGGGTTTTTATCTTACCAGCTCCATCTTTTGAGAAGAGTCTCTGCTTTTCTAGCAAGGGTATATACACAAAGGTGTGTCTTTATCTCGGCGTATATATGCTGAGAGTTTACCTTAGTACCTATATTAGGGATGAAAGTATTCTTGTGTGATGCCGAGGTTATCTGTGGCCTTAGTGATCCCTAGTGTAGTCTATAGGATTTAACGGTAGTCAGTACTTCAACAGTGAAACACCGGGAACTGATGTAAGACATGTACAAACACTGCGACATATTAGATAATGCTACGGTCCTTGATCATTTCTAGCTTTGACCTGTGTATGTTAACAAGTGAACAAGGTCAAATGACCGAGACGTGTCTTCCTAGTATTTACTCGCGTGTCTTCCTAGTATTTACTCGCTTGTCTTCCTAGTATTTACTCGCTTGTCTTCCTAGTATTTACTCGCTTGCCTTCCTAGTATTTACTCGCGTGTCTTCCTAGTATTTACTCGCGTGTCTTCCTAGTATTTACTCGCTTGTCTTCATAGTATTTACTCGCTTGTCTTCCTAGTATTTACTCGCTTGCCTTCCTAGTATTTACTCGCTTGCCTTCCTAGTATTTACTCGCGTGTCTTCCTGGTATTTACTCGCGTGTCTTCCTGGTATTTACTCGCGTGTCTTCCTAGTATTTACTCGCGTGTCTTCCTGGTATTTACTCGCGTGTCTTCCTAGTATTTACTCGCTTGTCTTCCTAGTATTTACTCGCTTGTCTTCCTAGTATTTACTCGCTTGTCTTCCTAGTATTTACTCGCGTGTCTTCCTGGTATTTACTCGCGTGTCTTTCTGGTATTTACTCGCGTGTCTTCCTGGTATTTACTCGCGTGTCTTCCTACATCACCAGCGACCCATGGCGTCAGGTTGGAAGCTGTGACAACTGCACAAGTTCATCCGCCATCTTGGATGTCCAAACCAGGGAAATAAAAGTCGAGGAAGAGCAAAAATCACAATTACTTCAACTACTGATGAAGATAATGACATCAACACTCTTCAGAAGATTAGTTACATTTGTGTCCTTTTACTTAACAAGTGGTGGTTGATGAGTGGAGCAGTCTGCGTAGTAGGGTTATTGAAGCTAGGACCTTGGGTAGTTTCAAATTTAGGTTGGATTTGAGTGGGACTCGCACATGAGTAAATAGAATTATCAAAGCTTATTTCTTGGGTAGCATTGAAAATTGGGATGAGCAAAATATTCTGTTAGTGGGATGGTTTGTGAAGGACCTGCCTAGTATGGGTCAACAGGCCTGCTGCAGTGTTCCTGCTTTCTTATGTTCTTATGTTCTTAAGATATGGAACAACTACACTGGAGGTGAACCCGGACACATTATGCCACTCATTATTGCGATTAGAATAAAGAAAAATAACTCAAGATTAAAGTATCCCGAGACAGAGCAGGGCCGAATTTAAGGGGAGGCAGCAGGGGGTAATTCCCCCAAAGACGCCACATATTAAAAGTCCCCACACAAAATAGTAATCTGTACTACAAGGGGAAAAATACAAATTTATATTGGATAATAAAAAAATAATATAAATTCTTTGATGGTTAATTGATGCTTATAATTTAAATTGATAATTTCCACTGCAAACCTTATTAATTTTAGAGTCTACCTAGGGAGCGTTCCAAGGGTCAACTCCCCGCGGTCAGGTCTCAGACAAGGGCTCGCGGGTGTGAGGGAAGTACTAACACTCTTACCCAATGAAAAAGAAAAAAAGAAAACCTGAAACCCTAAAGAGCAGAGAAATTAGAAGGTAGGTAATAGTACCTAGGAAAGTAGACGTCAGGTGACAGAACCAGAAAAATTAGATTGACTGGTTAACAGTGCAGTATAACTGAACTCAAGTCAGCATTACCTGGCCAAATTCCTCCACCATCTGTCAGTTCGTCTGGGTTCCCACCAGGAAGAGAGATATCCTTCGTAAGAGCGACTCATCCCAAGTGTTGTCCCTGCTTATGGCATCTCCAATCGCTTAAGAAGCTACCTGCCAAGATTGTCTACATCTCTCCGAGGATTTATCTGGCTTATTGGAAATAGTCTGTTGCAAAATCAGTTCTTTTGTGCCTTCACCATTATTGTTGAACATATTGTGACTCCACCGTCTTATTTCCCTGTTTTGTTAATATGGGTTACGATATTTTTTTTTATTATTAATGAATATCTTTAGGATTTTATAACCATTCTTTTCATGTCGTTTTGGTTATTGTTATTGTTTTTTCCATTTGTAATTTTCCACACTGAATATCTCCCATTCTATCAAGTTCTGGCAACTATTGCAACCTGCAGCAAAAAATTTTGCATGTCAGGTGCATAATGCAGTGTATAGATAACCAATGTTTCTCCCGTTGCTGCTCGTATCAGAAAACTTTACGTGGCTTGAGGCAATTTTATCAACATGTGTGGCAGCAAAGGCCGTCCAGCGGGGATTCCAGCAGGGTGAGTGCAGGGAAGGTCACCCTGTTGAGGGATACCCTCAAACATACTAGCAGGGAAGGCCGTCCAGCGGGGATACCTGCAAGCAACGTGTGCGCTGCGAAGGTCGCCCATTAGGGATAATTGCAACCAATATCGTAGCTTTCATCATTATTATTATTCGTGTTATGAGTGGGACTTTCGTTACTTTTATCATCGAATATTACAATTACGTTGTCAATGAGACTTCCTATTGTTCTCAAAATGACTTAAGTTATTAACATGCCCTGAAATGGGAGTTAAAAGGTTATGGAAGAGTTATCAAAGAGGAATGGGAAGGGACAGAGAAGTGTGAAAAGAGAGAAAAGCAGAAGGCAACAAGCAGCAACTTCACCCTGGCTGTAACATTCTCCAGACATCACTTCATCTGAGATCATTTATTCCCAGGATGACTCGTGTCTGGAACATGTTCGTACAACATAATGACATCAACGAAATAAATTCAGTTGATCAAATGAAACTACTGGCCCACAGATGGCTCCAACTTCGTCCTGTATCCTATTTGTATGTATCGTAACAATATAAAGGCTCTTCAGATTAGCAGATGTAGGTAACAGCTCTTATCTTGTAAATAAAGTTAAGAACTTTAATCAAACCCTTTTAAAGAGAGTTTAAAGAGAGAGTTTAGAGAGAGAGAGAGAGAGAGAGAGAGAGAGAGAGAGAGAGAGAGAGAGAGAGAGAGAGAGAGAGAGAGAGAGAGAGAGAGAGAGAGGAAGAGAGAGAAGAGAGAGAGAGAGAGAGAGAGAGAGAGAGAGAGAGAGAGAGAGGAGAGAGAGAGGAGAGAGAGAGAGAGAGAGAGAGAGAGAGAGAGAGAGAGAAGAGAGAGAGAGAGAGAGAGAGAGAGAGAGAGAAAGAATGAGAGAATACAGTAAATCACCAAAAAGAGAAACAGTGATAAAAAAAAAGTATGTGGAGTGTTGAATTTCGCACAGAACACATTGGTGTCATTGTGGTCTTTGTGACCAGCTGCCAAACGCATAGACGGGCAGGCATACGCATGGACGGGCAGGCATACGCATGGACGGGCAGGCATACGCATGGACGGGCAGGCATACGCATGGACGGGCAGGCATACGCATGGACGGGCAGGCATACGCACGGACGGGCAGGCATACGCACGGACGGGCAGGCATACGCATGGACGGGCAGGCATACGCACGGACGGGCAAGCATACACAAGAACGAAAAGACATACATACGAACAGACATACACTGACTGAATATACGCATAAAATAAACGACATTCGTATTTACAGAAGTTAAAAAAATAGATAAATAGTGAGAATACATAGAGGAAGGAGGAGCCGGATGAACATAAGCAACGCTATACACAACCTCTCCAATATTAATGAAAATCTGAAAGCAAATATCTTAGTGCTTGGCCGACGTCAAGGGCAGTTATTGCAACTCAGGAAGCAAATACATTAGCCTTGGTCTGATGTCACGCTCGCTGGCTCACACTGATGGATAAGACCAGGCTGAAGGCATTCCCACACTTTGTGCAGAGAGAGAGAGGGAGAGAGAGAGAGAGAGAGAGAGAGGAGAGAGAGAGAGAGAGAGAGAGAGAGAGAGAGAGAGAGAGAGAGAGAGAGAGAGAGAGAGAGAGAGAGAGTTAGGAAGAACCTTAACCTTGTAAAACCCTGTGTAAAGAGATAAAGAGTGTGTGAGAGAGACTGACAATGTATATGGAAAAAAAAAAACCCATTAAATCATGAGACTTAAGAGAGAAGGAACACTGAAGCAGGCCTACTGGCCCATGCGAGGCAGATCCAAGCCTCCTACCGGCTTAAGCCAATGCCCTAACCTACTCAGGTCAGGTCACATTCACTTAAGGAAGGAGCACGGTATCTGACCTAGTAGCACAAGCTAGTCAGGTCAAACTCACACCCACCCACACCCACTCATGTATTTTTCTAACCTATTTTTAAAACTACACAACGTTTCAGACTCTATAACTGTTCTCGGGAGTTTGTTCCACTCATACACAACTCTATTACCAAACCAGTGCTTTCCTATATCCTTCCTGAATCTGAATTTTTCTAACTTAAAGCCATTGCTGCGAGTTCTGTCTAGGCTAGATATTTTTAGTACCCTATTTACTTCCCCTTTATTTATTCCTGTTTTCCATTTATACACCTCAATCATATCCCCCCTAATTCTACTCCTTTCTAGAGTGCCGATTCAGGGCCCTCAGTCTATCCTCATAGGGAAGATTTCTGATACATGGGATCAACTTTGTCATCCTCCTTTGTACGTTTTCCAGTGCATTTATATCCATTCTGTAATACGGTGACCAGATCTGTGCAGCATAATCTAAATGAGGCCTAACCAAAGATAGAGTTAAAGAACAACCTGAGGACTTCTATTATTTATACTTCTTGATATGAAGCCAAGGATTCTGTTAGCTTTAATGCGAACTCTTATGCACTGTTGTCTTGGTTTCAGATTACTGCTAACCAGAACTCCTAAATCCTTTTCGCAATCAGTAATATTAAGATCTACATTATTTAGTTTATATGTGGCATGATTATTTTCCTGTCCAACATTTAAAAACTTTGCATTCGTCTTTATTATGCTGCATCTGCCACTTGTCCGACCACTGCATCAGTCTATTCAAATCATCCTGGAGTGCTCTAATGTCCTCATTAGAATGAATTGGACAGCCTATTTTGGCGTCATCAGCAAATTTGCTTATGTCGTTATTTATTTCCTCATCTATGTCGTTTATGTAAATTGTGAACAACAAGGGTCCCAACACTGACCCCTGTGGTACACCGCTTGTGACGTCCCTCATTCTGATTTCTCCCCATTTATGTAAACTCTCTGTCACCCCATGTCTCTACACAGGAAAAAAATTCTATTCTGTGTGCCTTAAGTTTCCTCAGTAGCCTCTGATGTGGAACTCTATCAAAAGCCTTACTGAAGTCCATATACACAATATCATATTCATTACCATGATCTACCTCCTCAAACACCTTAGTGAAAAAAGTTTGTAAATTCGTAAGACAGAAACGCCCCTTCGTAAAACAGTGTAGAGATTCATTAATCAATTTATGCCTTTCAAGATGGCTACGAATTGCCTAAGCAATTACTGATTCTATAAATTTTCCCACTATGGAGGTAAGCCTTATTGGTCTATAGTTCAAAGCTAAGGACCTGTCACCTGCCTTGTAAATAGGTATTACATTTGCCATTTTCCACTTGTC
>WNWK01033150.1:0-21374 GCA_009830355.1 Cherax destructor | reverse complement strand
TCAGAAATTTTCCCCATGAGGATAGACGGGGGGCCCCCCAATTTGATTCTCTAGAAAGGCATAGAATTAGGGGGATATGATTGAGGTGTAAAAGGGGGAAAAAACAGGAATTAATAAAGGAAAAAAATAGGTTAGAAATTTTTTAGCCTAGACAGGACTCGCAGCGGGGGTTTTTTAAAATTGGGAAAAAAATGATTCAGTAAAGATATAGGAAAGACTGGTTTGGTATTAGAATTGGGGGATGAGTGGAAAAATTTTTCCCGGGGACCCCCGTCATAGAAGCTAAGACGTTGTGAAAGTTTTAAAATAGGTTGGATAAATGCATGAGTGGGGGGGTTGGGTGAGTTGGACCTGACTAACTTGTGCTACTAGGTCAGATGCCGGGCTCCTTTTTTTAATGAATGTGACTGACCTGACTAGGTCAAGGCACTGGCTTAAGACGGTGAGAGAATTGGACCTGCCTGCATGGGCCAGTAGACCTGCAGTTTTTTTTCCCTTTCTTATGTTCTTATTTTTTTAAATACTTATAATTAAAATATATTTATATATTTACCATGATTCGCAAAAAGCGTATGAGTTATTTAATATTCTTCACTGAGACATGTTTTTAGAAATAAAAAATTCATTTTTAAAAAACAAACATAAAGCTTGATGTGTAAGTCTAAGGAAGGTATTGATAACCATCCATTCCTGCCTAACAAATTTATTTGACGTTTTTCAATAAAACATTTGAGGCAGTAGACAGTGATAAAGAATATGATATATTTTTTTTTGGGGTTTTTGAAGGCCTTCTGATGGGAGTCCCACAAGAGACTCTTAAGAAAGGTGGCAGCTCATGGTGGGGGAGGTAAAGTTCTAGCATGGATAGAGGGGGTTTTACCAATAGAAAGCAGAGAGTTTCCATTAATGGGGTCAAATCTGAATGGGGATTAGTCACTAGTGGCGTTCCACAAGGTTTTTTTTTTGGGGCCCATTGTTGTTAAAAATTTAAAAAAAACCTTAAAAAAAGGGGAAATTTGCGGAATGAGTAAATTTGCTGATGATACAAAAATAGGCCGGGATTCATTCTGAGGAGGATACCAATGACCTCCGGGAGGATTTGGACAAATTAATGTCTTTGTCTGAGAAGTGGCGGGGGGGTTAATGTGGACAAGTGTAAGGTACTCCCCCTTTGGGGAATGAAAACCCCCCTCGAATTTATAAACTGGGGTGAAGTTGAGCTTGATCATACAAAAGGGGAAAAAAACTTGGGAGTCATGGTAAGCAGGAATCTAAAGCCAAGACAACAGTCCCCCAAGTGTGCGCAATAAGGCTAACAGATTACTAGGTTTTTTTTTCAAGAAGTATAAGCAACAGAAGTCCAAAAGTTATTTTACAGCTCTATACATCACTAGTGAGACCTCTTTTGGGGTTATGCACCCCCAGTTTTGGTCCCCCTTTCTACGGGGTGGATATAGATTCATTGGAGAACACAAAGAAGAATGACTAAAATGATTTAAGAAAAAAATCCCCCGTATGAAGATAGACTTAGAGCGTTGAATCTCCACTCTCGGGGGACGTAGAATGAGGGAGATATCATCGAGGTGTACAAGTGGATGATGGGCATAAACAAAGGAGATATTAATAAAATACTGAGGAGATCGAACCAAGTTAGAACCAGAAATAAGGATTTAAATTGGATAAATTTAGTTTTTGGGGACATAGGCAAGTACGGGTTTTTGGGAACAGAGTTGTAGATGCGTGGAACAATCTTCCGAGTACTGTGATAGAGGCTAGACCTTGGGTGGCTTTAAAAAGAGATTGGACAAATATATGAGTGGGGGGGGGGGGTTTTTGATTGGGGGGGGGAGTACGGGAATAAATTTTAGGTAGTGGTTTTTTGGATATACACATCCCTTTAAAAATGGGCCGGGGGGGCCCTTTTCTGCAGTGTTCCTCCATTCTTATGTTCTTATGTTTTAAAATATCTCATACCGAAAGGGGTTTTTGCAAGATTGGTTTTGACAAGCAGTAGAATTTTCAATTTTTTACCCAATTAAATGCAAAATTTAAGCCTGGAATGGCAAATATGACAAATGGCAAACCTTTCTGAAAGAAAATGACCTCGGAGTAAGCTTGGTTTCAGAGTGCCGAACTATGCTTCCCCCCTTTGATATGAAAGATCGCCTCTATGTTCCTTCAGAAACATATTTAGAGTAATTTATGTAATTAACTTGTCTGATGAGACATTAGATAAGAAAAAAAACCGCTCCTCATGTTCATCTAAGTTTTACAAACAAAAAAAACAGTAATGGGGAAAATTTAAAAAAAGGTTTTTTTGTAAAAAAAAAGTTATTGATTTATACATTGATAAAATCATTTAAGTAAAGGGATGGTCTATAGTTCAATAATGAAAAAATTTTTCCCCCAAATTGTCCTAAAGTTTTTTTAGGTCATATGAAAATCTTAATATTAATAAAAAAAAACTTGCATGTTACTAAAGCAGACAAAATAAATGCAGAAAAAAATTTTTTAAAAGAAAATGATTGCCAATGTGGCAACATAACGCCCCCCCAAAATGCAAAGACAAAAAAAATTTAAAAAAACTTCTTGACCACCAGTTCTTTTTTTTACCATATATTTTGGTTTTTTTTTTTATTTTTTTTTTAAAAAAAACACTGTCATAGGGGGCCCCTTTCCCCCCCAAAAAGGCCAGGACACCCCCAAATGCCCCCCCCCTCAATAAAATCCCTTATCTTCCCATGCTCCGGGCCCCCAACTGCGCCCTGGAATGCCCTATTGCCCCGCTTCTACTACTCGTCCAATCACTTTTCATTCTGTTGCCCAACACTTTACCCAAAATCTTTAAAAAAAAAGTACACATCATCGACAACGCCCATAATGTCTAATTGTTCCCCCTGTATCACCCTTTCTAATACTACCCCCCTGTGCCCCAAAGTCCCCATACACCCCGGGGCTTTTTTATGCAATTGAACAACCATACAGGTACATACATGGAGAGTATACATCAAGAAAAAAAAACAATGTGTGTAGTAATATACATTATACACTTAACCCCAACACCACAGTTCGGGGGGGTATTACACCATACATAATGAACAAAATCTATCTTAACAACACCCCCCACGGACAAATCTATCTTAACAACCCCGCCCACGGACACAATCTATTTTAACAACACTGCCCACGGACAAAAACCCCTTTAACAACACTGCCCACGGACACAATCTATCTTAACAACCCCGCCCACGGACACAATCTATCTTAACAACACTGCCCACGGACACAATCTATCTTAACAACACTGCCCACGGACACAATCTATCTTAACAACACTGCCCACGGACACAATCTATCTTAACAACACTGCCCACGGACACAATCTATCTTAACAACACTGCCCACGGACACAATCTATCTTAACAACACTGCCCACGGACACAATCTATCCTAACAAAACTGCCCACGGACACAATCTATCTTAACAACACCCCCCATTACACAATCCACTGTGTCCAAAAATGACCATGATTTTTTTTTTAAAAATGCATGTGCATTTTTTAATACAATGTATGTAACACAGCCCCCCTTACATACAAATATGTGAATATGTACATTTCCTTGCCCCTATTCCCATGAATCTTGCCCACTACCGTAACATAATAAGTTTACCTGCATTACAATTTACAATTATCGTAAAAAAACTTATATTACGTACTAAATAATTTTAAAAATTTTTCCTTGTTCAGTAAACCCCCCCCGTATACATAATTTGTCATTTTTATATGAAGGGTTTAAAAAATTTTTAAAAAATTAATGCTATTAAGGTAAGTGTAGGTACAAACTCATGGTATGAGCAAGTGTTAATTTTTTTATAATTTAGAATGGGGTTTTTTTTCCTTCTGAAAGAATAAGTGTTGAATGGAATGAAAATTTCCCAAAAGCTTTTGCTTTCACAATATTTTACAGATGTGTTCAAATGGTGGATAAATGGCTTTTTTAAAAAAATTGTCACAGTCAGATTGGTACAAGTCTTCCTCCATGGATTAGCCTAAAGGGCCCATTCTGGAAAAACTATCAGGCAAGAGGTACCCAGGTTTTTTATGTTGCTTGTTTGGCATTGCCAGGTATATTTCCCATTCTAGGCCACATCAGCCATCACTTGCCTACATGCACCCCCAAGGACCCACAAACTTATTCCCCCCCCTTGGGGGGGAACCATGGCTTTGGGGTTTAAAAACCCTTCTTCCTTTTACGGAATTAGACGGGGGTAATGACCGCACCGTTAAGCCTTTATATGCAACTGGAACCTCGATCCTCCCCAACCGGGGGGACAGGGGGTTGTTGGGACATTTGGTTCGATACAAAGTCACAGCAACCACCTGTATGCAATCGCTGACTGATCTTCCCCGCGGGCACACCCATAACGTATACACGTAATCGGTAATGATGTACCCAACTGCTCTTTTAACGGCAGTTGGAAATCCCTATGTCTAGACCCATCGCTCGAAAACTTTTTTTGCCGCCCCCCCCCACAACACATATAACTGTATCAGGCCACTGTATAGAATGTAAGCATTCACAAAATAAAGACAATAAGTATCTCTTTATCTCCCACAAAAGTGAAAATCTTCCCTTCTAACAGGCGTCGATTATATAGCAAAAACACTAGATGGCAATATGATATGTAAGAAGTTATAAAAAAACCCCAAAGCACCTGAGGGGAAGAAAACGTCAAACGTCACGCGTATATTCACGGCCCCGCGTAAAAATTAGGCGGCGGAGTACATCTATCCCAATTCGGCGCTCATTACCGCGGTACCACATACAAACATATTCGTGCAGTGCTGTAAGGGACAAGATCATTCGAAATCGCTGTCAGATAAGCATTTTTAATGAACATCCCGATTGCATATACCCAAAAACAATCGCCGAGACCCCGTATATCACTGGTAAACACACTACGTCACCCTCGCAACCAATTACAACTTTCTACCCCACACGAAAAGATGACTCGCGCCAATAACCGTTTTACTGGGGAAAAAAAACGTCTTTGATGTAGTGTTAATCCGTTTGCCCCCGAACTGACATGCGAAGAATGAATTTTACTACGAAGGACGAGTTATTCCTTTTAGACTCTACTAGACGATGTTTTTTTGTAATCCCACAGATCGTTAACTGGGATTTGTTCCATACCCACCGCTGAGTCTCGTTTTTTCCCCTTTTTGGAAAAAAAAAGAAAACCTCTCTTTTAGCAATCCTAACACCCCACTACACGACAAGTCAGCTCCCCGGACGATGGTCTGTACAACCGACATCGGGGATGAGTGACCCCGGGCACGGTACACCTCGCGAAATATATATGATCGAGGGCACCGCATACCCCCAAGAAAAAAAAAGCCCCCGACGGTCGCCCCAACGTCAATGAGTCCAATTACAACAGGCCCCCAATTTTCAATAAGCCCTCCCGTAGGGGTTAATCTTTCAGCGAACTACGCAGTTCGGGGGCACCATCAACGACGCGGTAATGACTGGGAGAACGCAGAAGGTAGACCAAAGTCCGGGAAAATGTTATTTGATCCGCAATTACTTTCAGCTGGCCCCGCCAAAGAAACACACAGTTACTGTACCCCACCTCCCAAACGCGCGAAAAACCCTACTTCAAAGAACTTCCCTGCAATATACATGGAACGGGGTTAACTCCTTTTACAAATTGCAACTCCGCCTTTAAATTGGGGAATTCGTTCCATACACACTATAACCATCCACCTGCAATTTACCAACATCAAGACAATTGTGTTCCCTGAACACTAACATCAGGGCCCACCGGTGCAAAAACTTCAACAGCACACTTTTTTTTTACTAACCCCATTCCGTTAGCATTTAAAGTTACAAACTTGAAGGGGCGTATAAACGTCCATGTATACACGTTTGACACTAAGGGCCTTTCGTACCTTTATACATCTCTCGTCCTACACCGCTCTGTGACTGTTTGTTTCATCAACACTGGGATGAAAAGCCACTTAAACGTCTTGTCCCCGGGGTTTGACCCATTGTTTCTTGCCGGGTCTCTGCCGGGGTGATAATCTAGTCACCTCTGACGACCCGGGAATCCTCTTCCGAGACATACTTTACCAATAGAACTGTCATCGGCGACCCCGTGAATGCTCACTGGCACCTCATGACATTGGGTGTACCAACATGACTATCGGGGGCATCCTCCCCTCTCCCCTGTGGGAAAAGCCTCGTCATATGTCCCATACATGAAAATATACTGCATCTCCGCATTTGAGCCACACTTTGGTTAATAGAAGGGTTTTACTGGGCGTGTGCACGGATGATGCTGGTAAAGTCCCCCATGTTGATTCATCCGATGGTGCTGAAAACACTTCATCACCCATGCTTCAGGAGACTTCCCCTTTTTCATTTTACCGCCGACATGCAAATCACTAGGTGCGACGAAGGGGTTCTTCACACCTTCTCCAGGTTGCCCTTGCTTCTTGCATTCGCCCATGTGAATGACCGAACTACAAATCTACACATTCGGCGTTGGCCAGCTATATGACATACAATTGCATCTTAAAAGCATCTTTTATCACATACGATGGTATTGGTGCTTTTAGCAACATTTTTATTATATACATGCCCTCCCCGGGAAACTTTCATAGGGGCCTCTTGTCCACCCCCCCATCGTTGAAAAGACATTCCCTATGCCTCGAAAGCCTTTTGATGTCGACCTTGCTTCAAAAGGGCATTTCACGCAAAACCCCGATATTAAAAACATGTCATGTAAACAAATTTCAACAGCTGGGGTGACCAGACAATGAGCGTCTTCAAATTTCCCTACTCTCTCTCGTATACACTTGGTGGCGTAAATTTGCGTAAATTTGATGAAGAGTCTCTTAATGCCGTTGAGGGATTTTCCATACAATTCACTATTCTCGATGGCATACGTCTCACGCAAGATCTGCAGAAGTAGAACTGAAAGAGAAGGACCCATCAGAGACCCACGAGTTAGCTCCACACAGACAGTATTCTGCGATGCCGGCTATTCTCCGCCATATTGGCTATCAACTACAGATATGAGAGAAAACACCAGAGGGCAGCACAGGGGAACAACCTCACACCACGGGGTTGTGAGGCTACTGTGCATATATATGGATTAAGAAAACACACAAGCCAGGTAATCCAGACAGACCCATAATTAGCTCCATAACTTTAGTTTCCTTTAAATTATCCAAATGGCTATTGAATATGATGAACCCACTTATAGGCAAAACTCCTAAATTTAATGTTAAATTTATTATCGATTTAGTTGCTAAATTATGCACAATGACAGATCTTAATAATTACAGTATAGTTTACCATACTGTAATTAATATATTGTTGCCAATACCAACAATCATTAAGCTTATTAAAATTTGTATTGTTTATGGAAGCTTTATGCTCAGAAGTTTGGAATAGCAATGGGAAATCCTCTCTCACCTGCACTTAGCAATTTGTATATGGAAATTTTTGAAGCAAGATTGCTTAACAATATCCTTCCAAATAGAGCTCAGTGGTACAGAATATGGATATAAACCATTTCCATGTTGAATTAAATAGTCTAGCAAGTTCCAAAATGTTAAAGTTGATTTGATTATAAAGGAAGCATGATTTTAAATCCAAAATATACAGAAAAACAACAAATTACTACACTAATGTGCACTATTATTCCTCACAAAATAACAGAGGTAAACTTTCTGTATTTTCATCAACGTTTCTGAGAAGTTTGTGTATTTGCAGCTAGAGTTCATAGATGAAGAAATCTTGTAGATATATGAAATAGCTTTGACATAAAATACCCAAAGACTCCTATTGTTCAGCATTTTCCTAACCCGTGTTGGCCGTCTTTCTCGTCTTATTCTCTTCTTGTGCCAATATTCGTTCTCTTATTATCTTTTAAAGTAGTACAAAAGACACAATACCGTGACTGAAACAATACACAAATAACCGCACGTTTTGGTCCGACTTGTACATTAACTAGTCTAGTTAATGGTCCAAGTCGGACCAAGCGTCGGCATAAGTTTCAGTCTTCAATGTGCTAAAATTAATTTTACAATTCAAATAAGGACAAACAATCATATTCAACCAAGAATACGTTGGTTTCCCCTTACAATTAAGATTTTATTGATATACCTCCTCTACTTAAAAGTTTTAAAATCAAAGTTGTATTTAAAAATCTTAATATAGTAAAAAAAATCCCAGAAAATGTTTATGGTTGTGTGTACAAGACTCCTGAAACAAATTGTAATAATGTTTATGATGGTCTAACTTGGAAAAGACTTGAAATAAGATTACAACTACATAAATACATCATCAGAACTGGACAAGAGTTTATCTAATGCTCCGTTAATTCATGTGAGAGATTTTAACTATCCACTAAATACAAAAAAAACGAGAAAGTTGTATCAAGTAGGTCTATGGTTGAGAGATGTATAATTGAATCAAGCTTCATCAAAAATAGTTTTGATTTTAATATGAATATTGGTTAAAGATTATACAAATTACATTCATTTATAATTAATAAAAATGGGGAAGAATTTAAGCAATGTTTGATAAGTCCTTGACCATCGCAGCCGCATTATAATGGGACGGGTGTCATGTCGGACATGACCATGAGATGATATCTCAGTCTTATAGAGCCTGAGTAGTATTACGCTGATATGATAAGTATTTTACAGGTTATATTATATATATATATATATATATATATATATATATATATATATATATATATATATATATATATATATATATATATATATATATATATAATGTATGTATGTAGGTTGGTAGACAGCAACCACCCAGGGAGGTACTACCGTCCTGCCAGGTGACTGTAAAACAGAAACCTGAAACTGTTTTATGATGGTAGGATTGCTGGTGTCTTTTTTCTGTCTCATAAACACGCTGGATAACAGGTATATCTAGCTACTTCTACTTACACTTTAGGTCACACTACACTGGCATACACATGCATATATATACATACACATATCTAGGTTTTTCTTCTTTTTCTTGATAGCTCTTTTTCTTTTTATTTTCTCTATTGTCCATGGGGAAGTGGAAAAGAATCTTTCCTCCGTAAGCCATGCGTGTCGTATGTGACGACTTATATGCCTGGAGCAATGGGCTAGTAACCCCTTCTCCTGTACACATTTACTAAAAAAGAGAAGAAGAAAAACTTTATAAAACTGGGATTTTGAATGTGCGTGGATGTAGTGCGGATGATAAGAAAGAGATGATGGCTGATGTAATGAATGAAAAGAAGTTGGATGTCCTGGCTCTAAGCGAAACAAAGCTGAAGCCGCTAGGCGAGTTTCAGTGGGCAGAAATAAATGGGATTAAGTCTGGAGTATCAGAGAGAGTTAGAGCTAAGGAAGGGGTAGCAATAATGTTGAAGGATCAGTTATGGAAGGAGAAGAGGGAATATAAATGTGTAAATTCAAGGATTATGTGGATTAAAATAAGGGTCGGATGCGAAAAGTGGGTCATAATAAGCGTGTATGCACCTGGAGAAGAGAGGAGTGTAGAGGAGAGAGAGAGATTTTGGAAGATGTTAAGCGAATGTATAGGAACTTTTGAACTAAGTGAGAGAGTAATTGTGGTAGGGGACCTAAATGCTAAAGTAGGAGAAACATGTAGAGAGGGTGTGGTAGGTAAGTTTGGGGTGCCAGGTGTAAATGATAATGGGAGCCCTTTGATTGAACTTTGTATATAAAGGGGTTTAGTTATAGGTAATACATAGTTTAAGAAAAAGAGGATAAATTTTTATACAAGATATGATGTAGGGCGAAATGACAGTAGTTTGTTGGACTACGTATTGGTAGATAAAAGACTGTTGAGTAGACTTCAGGATGTACATGTTTATAGAGGGGCCACAGATATATCAGATCACTTTTTAGTTATAGATACAGAGGGAGTAAAAGGTAGATGGGATACAAGGAAAATAGAAGCAGTAAGTAAGAAAGAGGTGAAGGTTTATAAACTAAAAGAGGAGACAGTTAGGGTAAGATATAAACAACTATTGGAGGATAGATGGGTTAGTGAGAGTGTAGGCAATGGGGTCGAAGATGTATGGGGTAGATTTAAAAATGTAATGTTAGAGTGTTCAGCAGAAGTTTGTGGTTACAGGCGAGTGGGTGCGGGAGGGAAGAAGAGCGATTGGTGGAATGATGATGTAAAGAGAGTAGTAAGGGAGAAAAAGTTAGCATATGAGAGGTTTTTACAAAGTAGAAGTGATGCAAGGAGGGAAGAGTATATGGAGAGAAAAAGAGAGGTTAAGAGAGAGTGGTGAAGCAATGTAAAAAGAGAGCAAATGAGAGAGTGGGTGAGATGTTATCAACAAATTTTGTTGTTGAAAATAAGAAAAAAGTTTTGGAGTGAGATTAATAAGTTGAGGAAGCCTAGGGAACAAATGGATATGACAGTTAAAAAAAGAGAGGAGAGTTATTAAATGGAGAGTTAGAGGTATCGGGAAGATGGAGGGAATATTTTGAGGAGTTGTTAAATGTTGATGAAGACAGGGAAGCTGTGATTTCGTGTATAGGGCAAGGAGGAATAACATCTTGTAGGAGTGTGGAAGAGCCAGTTGTGAGTGTGGGGGAAGTTCGTAAGGCAGTGGGTAGAATGAAAGGGGGTAAGGTAGCTGGGATTGATGGGATAAAGATAGAAATGTTAAAAGTAGGTGGGGATATAGTTTTGGAGTGGTTGGTGCTATTATTTAATAAATGTATGAAAGAGAGTAAGGTACCTAGGGATTGGCAGAGAGTGTGTATTGTACCTTTGTATAAAGGTAAAGGGGACAAAAGAGAGTGCAAAAATTATAGGGGAATAAGTCTGTTGAGTGTACCTGGTAAAGTGTATGGTAGAGTTATTATTGAAAGAATTTAGAGAAAGACAGAAAGCAGGATAGCAGATGAACAAGTTGGCTTTAGGAAAGGTAGGGGGTGTGTAGACCAAGTGTTTACAGTGAAACATATAGGTGAACAGTATTTGGATAATGGTAAAGAGGTTTTTGTGGCATTTATGGATTTGGAAAAGGCGTATGATAGGGTGGATAGGGGGGCAATGTTGCAGATGTTGCAGGTGTATGGAATAGGAGGTAGGTTACTGAAAGCAGTGAAGAGTTTCTATGAGGATAGTGAGGCTCAGGTTAGAGTGAGTGTGTAGGAGGGAGGGGACTATTTCCCAGTAAAAGTGGGCCTTAGACAAGGATGTGTGATGTCACTTTGGTTGTTCAATATATTTATAGATGGGGTTGTAAGAGAAGTGAATGCGAGGGTCTTGGTAAGAGGTGTGGGGTTAAAAGATAAAGAATCAAATACAAAGTGGGAGTTGTCACAGTTGCTTTTTGCTGATGAGACTGTGCTTTGGGAGATTCTGAAGAGAAGTTGCAGAGGTTGGTGGATGAATTTAGTAGGGTGTGTAAAAGAAGAAAATTGAAAGTGAATATAGGAAAGAGTAAGGTGATGAGGATAACAAAAAGATTAGGTGACGAAAGATTGAATATCAGATTGGAGGAGAGAGTATGGAGGAGGTGAATGTATTCAGATATTTGGGAGTGGACATGTCAGCAGATGGGTCTATGAAGGATGAGGTGAATCATAGAATTGATGATTGGAAAAGGGTGAGTGGAGCACTTCGAGTCTGTGGAGACAAAGAACTTTGTCCATGGAAGTAAAGAGGGAATGTATGAGAGTATAGTTATACCAACACTCTTATATGGGTGTGAAGCATGGGTGATGAATGTTGCAATGAGGAGAAGGCTGGAGGCAGTGGAGATGTCATGTCTGAGGTCAATGTGTGGTGTGAATATAATGCAGAGAATTCGGAGTTTGGAAATTAGGAAAAGGGGCGGAATTACCAAAACTATTATCCAGAGAGCTGAGGAGGGCTTGTTGAGGTGGTTCGGACATGTAGAGAGAATGGAACGAGACAGAATGACTTCGAGAGTGTATAAATCTGTAGTGGAGGGAAGGCGGGGTAGAGGTAGGCCTAGGAAAGGTTGGAGGGAGGGGTAAAGGAGGTTTTGTGTGCGAGGGGCTTGGACTTCCAGCAAGCATGTGTGAGCGTATTTGATAGGATTGAATGGAGACAAATGGTTTTATTACTTGACGTGCTGTTGGAGTGTGAGCAAAGTAACATTTATGAAAGGATTCAGGGAAACCGGCAGGCCGAACTTGAGTCCTGGAGTTGGGAAGTACAGTGTCTGCACTCTGAAGGAGGGGTGTTACTGTTGCAGTTTTATAACTGTAGTGTAAAGCACCCTCTGGCAAGACAGTGATGGAGTGAATGATGATGAAAGTTTTTCTTTTCGGGCCACCCTGCCTTGGTGGAAACGGACTATGTGTTAATAAAATATATATATATATATATATATATATATATATATATATATATATTTTTATATATATATATATGTGTGTGTTGTGTGTGTGTGTGTGTGTGTGTGTGTGTGTGTGTGTGTGTAGCCGAATATGTAAAACTTGCAATTTTGACTTAAATAGCAACGCATTTCTTGCCGAAAAGGCAAGCAAAATATTTGTGTATGCAATAATTTTGTAAAAATCATTCTGAACCTAACACAAAAAATATATTTCATTGTGTTTGTTTATTATTTAACTATTGTAAACTTATCTAGAATATATTTAGTTTGATTAGATTAAATTAATTTGCACTTGTTATAATAAGGTTAGGAAAGTTTTCAAAGGTTCTTTTGGAACAAAATTATTAATTTTTAAATTACATAAATGAAAAGATATATCTTTAACAGAACTTAGACTTAGCCAGGAATCGATCCTGCGTCACCGTGCCCTCTATCCACCAGTGGATTGAGGTCTAGAGGTCTAGTGTATAGACTGATGTGTACTTTGTTCAGTTCACACAGGGCTGGGCATGTGAAGGCAGGATCGAATCCTGGCCAAGCCGCAGTTCTGTTAATGATTCATTATCACATGTTTCGTGATTTCCTTTCCCCACCAACCACGAGGACTTGAGACCGCCAACCACATCTCGGCCTACGCTCTCCTCCACCACTCTCAACCCCCACCAGGAACAACCCGTGGCATGAGCCTCCACCCAGGAGTGCCATTTTTCCTTCAGCCCGGGCTTACCACACAGATTGAGGTATGACAGATGATGCAGCTAGCCAACCACGAAGCCAAGGAAACAGTGCACCCAACAATGAAAGAAGAGGCACATGCCAGGTGTGTGGAGTGCACATGGCACTCAACAGGAATGGCCTTATACGTGCACACAAGGGGTGTGCTGGATCACATATGGTTCCTGCAGAGAGCAGCCTACAGCCTCTACATACAGATGAAAATTTTATTGGTAACTTCCTCTGTTGTGAAGATCTGATAGCCTTCAAATCCACCGCTAGCATTACCCTATCTCATATTCCTAAAGCGGCTAGTCCATATGCGGTAGGAAATTCACAGACCTTCTTAAATTTAGCAGGTGAATGGAGATTCCACCAACTTAGAAGATCGAGGCACCATTAAGGTTTAGCGCAACCTACTCCTGTTCGGCAATGTCTGTCTTGCAGTTCCTGAAAGATGAGGCAAACTGCTAACCACTTCAGTCATCAAGGCGGTGCGCAACTACCCAAGAACAGATAATTGTGTCCCTCTGCCCCATCATCGCAGGAATCACAGAAGCAGACCTAAGAAAAAATCAATTGAAAATGAGAAAATTTGTGAACAGGTTAGCCAAAAAAATCGAAGAAGGCAACACAGTGGGAGTAATCAGAATAATTACAAGTGACGACACTGTAGCTCCCAAAGATGAGGCCACAGCTCAAGCACTAAGAGACAAGCATCCGACAAGGAACACCAGAGCCGTTAACAACAACCCCGAGGAGACCTCATCACTGACAATTATTTTTGCCAGAATCAGAAGTCTATAAGGCGATAGTGTCATTTCCAGCAGGATCTGCAGGAGGTTACACTGGAATTCGACCACAACACCTCAAAGAGATGGTAAATCCAGTACTCGGCGCATCTGCATCAATTCTTCTCACCGAGTCATCAACTTTAGTCAACAACTGCCTGGCAGGGCGAATCCCAGAAGAAATTAAACATGTCTTTTCGGAGCCTTATGATGCGCTTTGAAGAAGAAAGATGGGGGAATCAGACCCATTGCTGTCGGTAACACTCTTCACCGACTCGTTGCAAAAGCAACAGTAAGAAACATTCGCGAAGAAGCCGCCAGTTTACTCCATGCAAACCAACTGGGCTTTAGGGTCTCTTAAGGCAGTGAAGCGGCAGCTCACGCAGCATGGACCTACCATAAGAATAGACCGTTGTCAAATTAGACTTTAGAAATGCCCTTGATATGGCGAAAAGTGAGGTGGTTTTCCAGCTGCTCGGAATCGGTTCCTCAGACTTTTTCTCTTCATTTCAGCTGGCTACAGCAAACCCTCAATTCTTTTGTTTTACGATCATGAAATTTCCTCATCAGATGGTGTTCAGCAGGGTGACCCACTCGCTCCATTTCTCTTGCTTGGCGGTAAGATAACTAACTTCCAGCTTGCGCAGAGAGCTCAACATCTGGTACCTGGACGATGGCACTGCCAGGTACAGAAAAGTCTCTGTTACAACTGATGAAGATTCATCCTCAATCCTCCAAATGTGAAATCATCACAACCAACCAGGAAACAATCAGAGCTATGCGAATAATCCTTCATGAAGCCTCTATTACCACTCCAGTCAGGAGCCCCCTTTTTGGGAGCACCGTTTGAGTCATCAGCAAATCGACAAAACTGAATGACAAACTGAATGACCTGAAAAGAATAGAGGAGAGAATAAGGGATCTTGATACCCATGATACCCTGTATCCCCCTCACTAGGTGTCTTACTTTGCCAAGACTCACTTCCTGGGGTGTGTACCCTCTTTTGACAACCCAACAGACAACGAATATGACGCATTCCTGAGATCAACCTTTAAGAAGGCACTGAATATGTCACTAGAAGATGAGCAATGGGCTCAGGCAACCCTCCCAGTGCGACTGGGAGGTATAGGTGCAAAGCAACGCAGGTAGCTTTACCTGCATTTCTGTCGTCGTGGTTTGCCTCCTGTGGATTAGTCAAGAAGATTGTCTCTGAAAGTTTGATAGGTGCGAAATGAGCTCAAGACTCCAGGTTCATTGAAGCGGTCATGCGGTGGGACATCCTTGCAGACTCCTCCAGCAAACCAGCTCCTCCCAAAGAGCACAAACAGTCCCACTGGGATAAACCGATAATGGAAAAAATCGCCAACATAATGTTCACCAACGCTTCAGGAAAGAACAAAGCTCATTTCCAAGAGGTGAAGGCACCACATTTATTAGATTTCCTTTTAGTTGTTCCCAGTTCCCCCCTGGGACTCGACTCGCCCCAAAAGGCCATTCGATTGGTGTTGTTCTTCGCCTAGCCGCCCATAACCGAACATAGGTGTTTGGCGGCAGGGTGTCAGCTGATCAATTGGAATTTCCCATGGTCTCGTGTGTCACAGAAAAGGGGAAGTATGGAAGACATGAGGAGGTAAGCGACATCATAAAGAGAAGCTCGCCACACCCCGTTGCCCAGCTGAACGGGAACCCCAAGTACAGAGGAGTGACGGAAGTCAAAAGCGTCCTGATGGAGTCACTATGCTACCTTGGAATGATGGTAAGCAGATTGCCTGGGACCACACCTGTGCAGCCATTTTACAGCACCTACTTGCCATACTCTGAAGCTGAAGGGATGGAGCCGCCAACTACAGAGACCCAGAGATCAGCAGATATTAAGGCCTGCTCCTAGCTATAACTTCATGCCAGTAAGGTCATAGCCCCTTTGGGAGCATGGGGCAAGTGTGCTCTAAAATTCCTCAAAGAGCTGGGTGAAAAGCTCATCACAGAAACTAAGGATCACAGAGCAGTCAGCTTCCTCTTCAGAGACTCAGTGTTGCGATCCAGAGGGTAAATGCCTGCAGCATTCTAGGCAAGCAGAGCTGGATGATGTATTCATTTCGAGATGTAGGCTCTGGAGTTTTTTTGTGTTGTTCTACCCCCTATTTTTTTTTTTGTCAATGTATTTTGTCTTTAAAATAAAGTCCACATAGAATATAGGGGGTGGTAGGAGAATAAAATATTCAAACAGCTCTTGGGAGAACCTTGAGTTGTCCCTGAAGTACGTTTATTTTTTTCTCTAAGGATGCTAAGGATGAGGGTCCTCAGTCTAGTTCCAGAGGTGGTACATATATATATATATATATATATATATATATATATATATATATATATATATATATATATATATATAAACACGACTTGGAGGACTCGAACCTCGACCCATGACAAGGTGCAGTCTTCCCCGTAACTGGTCCAATACCTTGGCATCCAGCTTGCTAGACGTTACCAGGCAGCCAGCTTCCAGGCAGGAAGGCTTACAGTTTTCATCACCCCTGCATGCATCGAAAAACCCAGAGATTTTAGCATTGTAAAAATCTCTGGTTGTGTCGATGCATGAGGGATGAGATAAACTTGCCTTCCTGCCTGAAACTGGCGCCTTTGGGAAAAAGCAGCAAAACTGGATGCCGGTTTGACCGTGGACGGCGGGAAAAACTCGTATTTTCATGAGGGTTTGAGGGTTGAGTCCTCGGCCAGGTCAGTGTTTGTAATATTTCGCCTGCTCTTGGGAAATTCTAGCATATATATATATATATATATATATATATATATATATATATATATATATATATATATATATATATATATATATATATATATATATATTTTATATATATATATATATATATATATATATATATATATATATATATATATATATATATATATATATATATATATATATATATATATTTATTATTAACACATCGGCCGTTTCCCACCAAGGCAGGGTGGCCCGAAAAAGAAAAACATTCATCATCACTCACTCCATCACTGTCTTGCCAGAGGCGTGCCTACCTACAGCTACAAAACTGCAATATTAACACCCCTCCTTCAGTGTGCCGGCACTGTACTTCCCATCTCCTGGGAAACAAGTCCGGCCTGCCGGTTTCCATGAATCCCATAAAAGTTACCTCTTTCACTCCAACAGCACGTCAAGTCCTAAAACCATTTGTTTACATTTCGCTCCTATCTAACACGCTCACGCACGCTTGCTGGAAATCCAAGCCCCTCGCACACAAAAACCCCCTTTACCTCTCACCAACCTTTCCTAGACCGATCCCTAAACCCCCTTCCCTCCCTATAGATTTATACACCCCGAAGTCATTCTATTTCCTTCCATCCTCTCTACATGTCCAAACCATCTCAATAACCCTCATCAGGGCTCTGTCTAAGTTTTCGTAATCCCCCACCTTCTCCTAATCTCCAAACTATGGATTCTCTGCATTATATTCACACCACACATAGCCCTCAGACATGACATCTCCACTGCCTCCAGCCTTCTCCTTGTTGCAACATTCACAACCCATGCCTCTCACCCATACAAGAGCATTTGTATAACTATACTCTAACACATTCCCTTTTGCTTTCATGGATAAAGTTCACTGTCTCCACAGACTCCTCAGTGCACCACTCACCTTTTTCCCCTCGTTAATTCTATGATTCACCTCATCCTTCATAGACCATCTGCTGACACATTCACTCCCAAATATCTGAACACATTCACCTCCTCTATACTCTCTCCCTCCAATCTGATATCCCAAACTTCCATTACCTATGTTTTGTTTTGTTATATTCGTCACCTTACTCTTTCCTATATTCACTTTTAATTTTCTTCTTTACATACCCTACCAAACTCATCAACCAACCTCTGCAACTTCTCTTCAGAATCCCCCCAAAAACACAGTGTCATCAGCAATGAGCAACTGTGACAACTCCACTTTGTGTTAGATTGTTTATCTTTTTAAACCCACACCTCTTGCCAAGACCCCCCATTCACTTCTCTTACAACTCCATCTATAAATATTTAAAAAACCCCTGGTGCCCTACATACCCCTTTTCAAGGCCCCCACGGGGGAAAAAAACTCCCCCCTCCTACATACTCTAACCTGGCCTCACTATCCTCGTAAAACTCTTCACCTTTTTTAAAAACCTACCCCCCCTTTCCCCCCATTTACAACATCTAACATTGCCCCCTATCCATATCATCCCCTTTTCCCAAATCCATAAATAGAAAAATACCTCTTCACCCTTTTCCAAATACTGTTCCCCCATATGTTTCACTGTAAACACTTGGTCTACACACCCTCTACAGTTCTAAACCTCCTTGTTCTCTGCTATCCTTTTTCCGTCTTCCCCCCAATTATTTCAATAATAACTCTAATACACTTTACCAGGTATACTCAACAGACTTTTTCCCCCCATAATTTTTTCTCTTTTGCCCCCTTTTCCCTTTTTACAAAAAAAACTATGCATGCTCTCTGCCAATCACGGGACCTTACCCTCTTCCATACATTTTTTATGAAAAAATAACCACCCCAAAAAATATATCCCCCCCAGTCTTTCTTTTTTATCTTTACCCCCATAAATCCCGCTCTTTATCCCTTTCTTCTCACTGAGCCACCCCCTTTCCCCCCACTCTCAACTTTATTCTCCTCCTAAAAAGTTTTTTCCTTTCCTATACAAAATCACAGCTTCTCTATCTTCATCAAAAAAAAAATATATATATATATATATATATATATATATATATATATATATATATATATATATATATATATATATATATATATATATATATATATAATTTATTCTCTATAATTTTACACTCTCTGTTGTCCCTTTTGCCTTTATACAAAAAAATATGCATGTCTCCCCCAACCCCTGGTATCTTACCCTCCTCTATATATATATATATATATATATATATATATATATATATATATATATATATATATATATATTAAAAATTTTTTACTACGACCCCCCAAAAAGGTCGAACCCATGCTGCTTTGGCCCCCTCTGGTGGCAAAACCCCTGATTCAACCCCAGGACCACCCAATCCTCAAAATGAAAAAGAGAGCTAGGTGTTGTCCGTAAAAAAAAGGACAAACGGGGGTTCCCAAAAAGGTTAATTTCATTCTGTTCCCCTTTGGTGTACCATCCTACAAAACAGTATATATAGTATTGTAACCTCGAACGAGTTTTTGATCAATAACAACACTGCGACTAGCCAAAGATTCAAACCGAAATTTTTTTTTGGGCCCCCCTTTTATGGTGACGAAAAACCTGATACTGTAATCCACAAAAACCGTCTCTGATCCTTCCTGGGGGGGTTTTGGGGTTTTTCCCCCCCATTAGGCGTCATGTGGTTTCGCTCCTGTCAAAAAAAAAACTGGGTTCAAACTTTCCCGGAAGGGGGAAGGGTTTTAATTTTTTATATATATATATATATATATATATATATATATATATATAAAGTCGGGATGGTCTATGAAAAGGGTGGGTGAACATAGAATTTATGAGGAAAGGGTGGGGGAGCACTTCGGTCTGTGGGACAAAAGAACCCCTTTTTCCCCCGGGAAAAAAAAAAAGGGGGGGTTTAAATATAGTTTACCAACGCTCTTATAGGGGGGAAAAATGGGTGATGAAAGTTGCAACGAGGAAAGGCTGGAGGCAGTGGGGAAAAACTTCGAGGTCAATGTGTGGTGTGAAAAATAATGCAGAGAATTCGGGTTTGGAAATTGGGGGGGGGTGGGGGATTCCCCAAAAAAATTTTCAGAGAGCTGAGGAGGTTGTTGAGGTGGTTTTGGGGATGTAAAAAAGGAACGAGAAAAGAGTGACTTCGAGTGTATAAATCTGTTTGTGGAGGAAGGCGGGGGAGGGGTCGGCCTAGGAAAAAGGTTTTGGGGGGGGGGAAAAAAGGGAAATTTTTGTGCGGGGCTTTTGGGTTTTTCCCGCAAGCATGTGTGAGCGTATTTGATAGGGTGAATGGAGGGCTATGGTTTTTTTAAAAATTGACGTGCTGTTGGGTGTGAGCAAAAAAACATTTATGAAGGGATTCAGGAAACCCCGGGGGGGGCCCGGGCTTGAGTTCTGGAGATGGGGAAAAGTGCCGGCACTCTGAAAGGGGGAAATGTTTGGGTTTTTTAACTGTAAAAACACCCCCTTTTGGCAAGACAGTGATGGGTGAATGATGATGAAAGTTTTTTTTTTTTTGGGCCACCCCTGCCTTGGTGGGGGTCGGCCCCTTTTAATAAAAAAAAAAAAAAAAATATATATATTCAAATATATTTCTCAGTCATATCCATCAAAGTTAAATTAAATTTATATTTTTAAATGTCAGAGGCGGCAACACAATAATATAACACTGTAGTCTGGTTGGGGAAAAAAAAAAACAAGTTGCCCCTTAGTTGTGCAAAAGTTTCAAAAAAGGGGAAAATTGTTGGGGCAGAACCCTGTTAAACGATCAGGCAGGAAATTCCTCAATTCTCGAAAAACAGTAAACTAAATATGTGTTTTTTGGGGGGTTAAAACAAACTTCTGTTTTTTGTTTATTTTTTATTTATTTTTTTCGTATTCTGGATGTTGTTTGGTTCTATGATTTGTTTTGTCCCTTTTTTTTACCTCCAACTTTTCGATTTTATTCAGCTCTCAAGAACGCCTCCCTGCATTCCCCTTTAAATTTTAACTTTCGTGAACGATAATTACAACTAAATTTGATCATCTTTTTGTCTTATGGCCAACTTTATTGAATGAATTCCCCCCCCCCTTAAGGGGGGTCGGTTTAAATTCTAAAATCCTCAGTACCCCGGGGGCCCCAAAAAATTTAAAAAAAGCCAAAAAATCGGCGACGACGGGAAAAAAAAATTTAGGTGTGCACGTACATGTTTGTCCGGGTTTTTGCAAAATAATCGAAAAATTTTTTTCCCCGGAAATAAATTCCTTTTCCCTTTTTAACGACTTCGGTATTTTGTCGATGCATCATAGTGCCCCCATATAACCTCTTAAGTTCGTTTGCGTCAAATTTGTTGCAGTAAAATATCCAAAAAAAACAATCACTTGAATCCTTGCCACAACTGTCTGTCTGGTGGAAATGGTATCCCGGGGAAAGGGGGGAGAAAGAGCTGCTGCATAAGTACAAGTCAACCATAATGAATTTTTTCTGGGGGGCCCTCAAAAATTACATCTTGCCTGAAAAGGGGGGGAAGGATTCTGGGGGGAAATTTGGGGAACTTTCCCAAATACTGCAAAATTTCCCCAAACTCATTCCCGATAACTGGGACAAACTTTATGGCAAATGTGATATGTATGCAAAAGGGTGGGATTCATCACTCAGGGGGCGGTGGTTTCATTGGCCAACTGGGGGGTTTTGGGGGTTTTTCCCCCCTTGTCTAGAACT
>WNWK01033149.1:0-21376 GCA_009830355.1 Cherax destructor | reverse complement strand
TTTACAGATCCTCTGCGCCGGTGTCAGCACATCCTCACTGCCTGATGAATTGCCAGACCTTTTACGTGTCCTCTTTATGTCTTCCACACTACTTGCATCCTCGGTCTGATGGACCTCCACCTGCACATCCTCCATAATTAAGTGTTGGTCCACTGGACTGGCACTCTCCACACTTTCCACCACATTTACTGCATCTATCAAACCATCATTAGTGCTTACACTTAGCACCGGCAAAGGGTCGTCCAATATTTCCTTTAATATTTGTTCCAGTGGTACCTCCTCTGCCGGACTCTCCTGGTGATCACAGTCAACCACTGGTATAACAGATTCCTGTGTTAGGGTCTGACAAACCACCTCAGAACCCTCCACAATCTCACTCCAGAGTTTCGTCTGCTTCTCCCGTTGCGTCTCCTCCTTCCGTTCCTCTCTGCGCCTGCACTTTCACTACTCGTTGTTCTGGCACTTGTCTGGGTCCCGTCCTCCTCATGCAGTCAGCCGCCACATGATCGTAGGCGCCACACAGTCGACACGTCCTGCGCTGTCCCATGTAGGTCACGTACACTTGGGTCCTGAAGTCTGGTATAACAACGTAGGACGGTATGGGGTGCTTCAATGTCATTTTCAACGAGTACGACCCTCAGGAGGCCATCATCGGTCCCTCGCTCCACTTTCCAGGTGTTGCTGCGTGTATTGTACCATACGCACTGAAGACCGTCTGATGTCCGTCGGGTCCGCTCGAATGGGACGTTCTTCAAACGTACCCAAGTGTACGTACGTGAAACGTCCTTCAATCGTACCTGAAGTCCAGTGTGCACCGTGTAGACATGATCCTGGTGTCGATCGACGAGTCGGTCATAAACTTCTGCCGTCAGTAGCTTCACAAATACTCTATTCATCCCATTCAGGGCAACGCCATACAAATCTTCTATGTCAAGACCATACACCTCTCGTAATATCGTCGGTAAGACAGTCCCGGCCGTTGCAGGGTTTAGGACGCCAGTCACAAGGTCAATACAGACAGTATTCAAACGTCTTCTCCCTGCTGTCGCCATGTTGCTTTGGAAAACCAAAGTGCTGTAAAGCGTCGCCAGGGGTCAGGTCAGAGCACCACACACCCTCGCACCACCAGAGCTGGGCTGCGACTATGCATTATATTTTTGCTATGTTTCGGATCCATGTTTGTACTCCTGTATGGTTCTTAAATAAAATATAAAAAAAAAAGCCTTACCTCCATAGTGGGAAAATTTATGGAATCAATAATTGCCGAGGCAATTCGTTGCGATCTTGGAAGGCATAAATTGATTAATGAATCTCAGCACGGTTTTACTAAGGGGCTTTCCTGTCTTACGAATTTACTAACTTTTTTCACTAAGGTATTTGAGGAGGTAGATCATGGTATTGAATATGATATTGTGTATATGAACTTCAGTAAGGCTTTCGATAGAGTTCCACAGTGGCAGATGCAGTTTTATATAGACAAATGCAAAGTTCTAAATGTTGTACAGGATAATAACCATGCCACATATAAACTAAATAATGTAGATCTTAATTTTACTGGTTGCGAAAATGATTTAGGAGTTCTGGTTAGCAGTAATCTGAAACCAAGACAACAGTGCATAAGTGTTCACAATAAAGCTAACAGAATCCTTTGCTTCATATCAAGAAGTATAAATAATAGAAGTCCTCAGGTTGTTCCTCAACTCTATATATCATTGGTTATGCCTCATTTAGATTATGCTGCACAGTTCTGGTCACTGTATTACAGAATGGGTATAAATGCTCTGGAAAACGTACAAAGGGGGATGACAAAGTTGATCCCAGGCATCAGAAATCTTCTCTATGAGGATAGACTGAGGGCCCTGAATTTGCACTCTCTAGAAAGTCGTAGAATTAGGGGGAATATGATTGAGGTGTATAAATGGAAAACAGGAATGAATAAAGGGGATGTAAATAGCGTGCTAAAATTTTCTAGCCTAGACAGGACTCGCAGCAATGGTTTTAAGCTGGAAAAATTCAGATTCAGGAATGATATAGGAAAGCACTGGTTTGGTAATAGAGTTGTGGATAAGTGGAAAAATCTCCCGAGTACCGTTATAGAGGCTACTAGGTCAGATGCCGTGCTCCTTCCTTAAGTGAACGTGACTTGACCTGACTAGATTATGGAATTGGCTTAAGCCGATAGGATAATTGGATCTGCCTCGCTTGGCCAGCAGGCCTGCTGAAGTGTTCCTTCTTTCTTATGTTCGTATGTAAAACGCCTAGCTCTGCTGGGTGCTTGATTCTTGTAGGATTACGTGGTCCTGTGGGTTACAACGTCATGATTTTCGCTCACCATAAGGTGGGCCAAAACGACATGGGTTCAAATCCTCGGCTAGTCGCAGTGTTGGTATTGATTAACAATTATCCACGTCTGTAAGGTGTTGAAACCTCTTCACTGACTTTTTCGCAGGGTTTTTAACATATATTTGATAAAGAGGCATTGAAAAAAAAAAAAATCATATTACTCATCAGATGTTATGTTTAAAACAGAAACTGTTATCTTGTGTGAATAAAAAATATTTGTGCAAAATATTTCGAAATACGCATGGGATTCTGGTTAGAAAGGATATTCAATCATTGTTTAAAATAATGTTTAGACAAGTTTCTCCACTTGGGACTAGATTGCCTGGATTGAGTGGGGATACGGGGCGGATTCAAAAGTGGTGAGGTGGTGCCCTTAGAGTAGTGGGGTGGTCCTGGAGGTTGTCGGGATGGATTGGCCTGGGTGAGTTATGATGTGGGGGGATTGGTATCTGGAAGGGTGGGACTGCCGGCGTCGAGGTGTTTGGTCCCGGTCCTAGGGTGGTGGTACATAGTGAGGGTATGTTTGGGGTGACCAGGAGTGTGTGTCAGAACTCGGTGGGGTGTGAAGCGAGACCCGGGGTAGTGGGGTCTGTCTCGTCAGTGCCCCGGGGAGAGGGAGAGCTGTGCATGGGGGGTCGGCTAAGGCACACACTACACCAGTGCCTCACACCTGTCGGGTCGTCACAAGAGGTAAGATGTGTCCATACCTGACGCTTCTCTCTGCTTGCATAACCATCACAATAGTACACTAGGAACAGTATTGCTGCATTATCAGCACTTACACCATCGCTGCTGCATCATCAGCACAATTGTTCCATTGCTACTTTATCACTTGTACTATTCCATTACAGTGTTATCATGGCAGTTGTTGTTACGCTGATTCATGTTCCACGTTATTCCCAACTTGATGCTCAGAATTACTCTCATTATTGTATATAAATGTTCATATTGTAATTATTATATGAATAGTCTTCGGCTCGTTCAGTAAACAGTAGTAAGATATTAGATAGAAAATTTTCGCTTTATATTTAGTTTTAAATACTGTTTAGTCTCTTACCGTGACATAGCCACTATTTAGTTAAAATCGTTATATCTCTCGTGTCTATAAGGCTGTATAACCCCTGTGGTTTAGCGCTTCTATTTGATTATAATAATAATAATCGTGTCTATAAGGTGACAGTCTGGTAACCAGCAATTACCAAGTGACGGTTCCTCAGTACCCACTTTGCTTTTCTTGGGAGTTGTTAATTGTTCTTATTCAGTTAATATTTCACTTGCATTTAAAAGTTCTGGTCTGAGACGATGGGGCAGAGGCACATAGTGATATGACAGTAACACTCATGGGATCATATGATCAATCTCACTATGAGTTACAGCGAGATGCTCTGAACCTTTTATTATCCAAATCTCACATCGTTCAAAAGTTTTGTAAGACGTTCTGGAGAAAATGAAATAATTTCTTTATTTACTACAAGTACATGTACAAGGTATACAGGCTTAGCTGACATCAATGACATACTACTATATAGAAAGCCCCTTGTTATACTGAGCATTTTTGTCTGATCCGACCTAACTAAATGTACTCTTCTAACCGGAATTCTTAATAATTGATATTTGAATTTACAGAAAGATGGAACCAGATGTGCTTGACGATAAAGGAGAAAAAAGCATATATTTCCACTAATACGTCTTGCTAATTTTTGCTAAAAAAATTACTCAAAACACGAATAATTATACTCAAATCATTTGTCAAATAACTAAAGACTGTCCTTATGAGAGCACTGTACGTGAAAAAAAATCAAAGTAATTGAAGTCATAAATCACTTGGTAAGAATGAACAATTTGAGACAGAAATTAAATCTTTTTCTTCTGATCTCCACCACAAGTGTCCTCGAGTAGCCACTAGACCCGGGCCACACAGATTACAGTTTAGATCTAAAATTACTGGATCATTTCAACATTAATATAAAAATAAAGAATCGTGTTAACAAGATCGTGGTAAATAAAATTTGCGTTCAGTTAAAACAAAGTGCTTGTAGGAATTTATGAATTCGTGCTAAAAATAAAAATATAAAACTTGAAGGCTTCCGAATGGTTTTATTTATGATGTAAATATTTCAAAGATTTAGACGAGCAACAATATATATCTTGAATATTCTTTAATACATATAAATATTTAGATGTGGACAAATAGATTTCTAGGACACCGATAAACTTAGTATTACCAATGTTTAGACTTCATTAAAGTAACACCCTTCTACTTGTTTAAAAATTAGTATTTTAGGCAACATAACCAGTGATCATAAGATTTCTGGTACACAACAACTAGATCTTGGTTATTAACATTTATTCATTGTTCTATGATTGCAGTGACATCTAATTTTCCTACTCATACAAGCGTCGTTATCTCCTTTTTTCTAGTACTTCGTTTGATGTTGTATTTACAAAGTCCGTAGATACAACAGCATTCCTTTTTTCCATACTAACTCAGACTACTAACCAGTGGCGGACCTACATTTTTGGGGCCCTGAAGCTTGAACTGTTATGGGATGTCCTTCGCAACCAGCAACGGCTTCCCTACATCACACTTTAATGACCTTTTGATTATCATTTTAACTATCATTTTGTATTTAGTTACACTATATTATTGATATGATTTTTTTAAAAGCCCTTCTCATACAGTAGACATAAAATTTTTAAGCAATGTGGACTAAGGTCCCTTCTGGGGCCCCTTCGGGATTAGGGGCCCTGAAGCTTAAGCTTAATTAGTTTCATAGTAGATCCGCCCCTGCCACTAACTTCTAATAATTTATTGACTGAGAAAACCTAACATTAAATTCCTCAGTAAAATTGGCTAAAGTTGCAACCTCGGCCATGAAAGAAGCATCCCTAATATTTGTATATATATATGATTGCAATATTGTTTGCAACACTTGCTAATGGACGAGTTTGCGTTGTCATTGCAATATTTGCTCAGAAAGTGGGGTTACTTTTAGTTACAGGATATTAAACATAAATCAGAGTGCGCATCCCCTACTTCAGACCCAGGAAAGCACATCTTCCTTGCCATGGTATGAAATTCTTTGTCAATATATCTGAGTCTTTCAGACTAAGTTAAGCAATATTTAGTTAGCTTTCTTAAATGTGTGCATTTTCCCACGTCTCGAGTCTCTCAACTCGAGTCATTGTGGTCACCTCCTACCTTCATACTGATTACTTCCTACCTTCATAGTGGTTACTTCCTTTCTACCTTCATAGTGGTCACTTCCTTTCTACCTTCATACTGGTCACTTCCTTCCTACCTTCATACTGGTCACTTACTTCCTACCTTCATACTGGTCACTTCCTTCCTACCTTCATACTGGTCACTTCCTTCCTACCTTCATAGTGGTTACTTCCTTCCTACCTTCATAGTGGTTACTTCCTTCCTACCTTCATACTGGTCACTTCCGTCCTACCTTCATACTGGTCACTTCCTTCCTACCTTCATACTGGTCACTTCCGTCCTACCTTCATACTGGTCACTTCCTTCCTACCTTCATAGTGGTTACTTCCTTCCTACCTTCATACTGGTCACTTCCTTCCTACCTTCATAGTGGTTACTTCCTTCCTACCTTCATACTGGTCACTTCCTTCCTACCTTCAAACTGGTCACTTCCTACCTTCAAACTGGTCACTTCCTTCCTACCTTCATACTGGTCACTTCCTTCCTACCTTCATACTGGTCACTTCCTTCCTACCTTCATACTGGTCACTTCCTTCCTACCTTCATACTGGTCACTTCCTTCCTACCTTCATACTGGTCACTTCCTTCCTACCTTCATACTGGTCACTTCCTACCTTCATACTGGTCACTTCCTTCCTACCTTCATACTGGTCACTTCCTTCCTACCTTGATAATACTCGCGTCTTCTCTGCTTTTATCTTGGTAACATCTTACCTGCCATTGTTCTGGTTTCCACCCAGCTGCCTTCATACTAGTTACCTACTTCCTGCTTTCTTACTGGTCACCTTCCTGCCATTATAGTGTTCACCATCTTCCTGACTTCATACTACTTGCTTCCTGCCTTCATACTACCTGCTTCCTGCCTTCATTCTGATCACTTTCTCCCTGCCTTCATTCTGATCACTTTCTCCCTGCCTTCATTCTGATCATTCTCCCTGCCTTCATTCTGATCACTTTCTCCCTGCCTTCATTCTGATCACTTTCTCCCTGCCTTCATCTAACCTTCATACTGGTTACCTCTTCCCTCCCTTCATTTTAGACACTTTATCCTCTCCCTCAAACTCTTCACCTTCATGCTTTCAAACAGGTCTTTTTTTCCCTGCCTGTAAACTTGCCACTTCCTTCCTGCTGTCCAACTGATCGCCTCTTCCTTATTCTCAAAATGGTCACATCCTTCCTGCATCAAACAGGTCACCTCCTCACTGCATTCAAACCCATCACCTCCTCACTGCCTTCAAACTCACCACCTCCTCACTGCCATCAAACAAGTCACCTCCTCACTGCCTTCAAACTCAACACCTCCACACTGCCTTCAAACTCACCACCTCCTCACTGCCTCTAAACAAGTCACCTCCTCACTGCCTCTAAACAAGTCACCTCCTCACTGCCTCTAAACAAGTCACCTCCTCACTGCCTCTAAACAAGTCACCTCCTCACTGCCTCTCAAACAAGTCACCTCCTCACTGCCTCTAAACAAGTCACCTCCTCACTGCCTCTAAACAAGTCACTCCTCACTCACACTCCTCACTGCCTCTAAACAAGTCACCTCCTCACTGCCTCTAAACAAGTCACCTCCTCACTGCCTCTAAACAAGTCACCTCCTCACTGCCTCTAAACAAGTCACCTCCTCACTGCCTCTAAACAAGTCACCTCCTCACTGCCTCTAAACAAGTCACCTCCTCACTGCCTCTAAACAAGTCACCTCCTCACTGCCTCTAAACAAGTCACCTCCTCACTGCCTCTAAACAAGTCACCTCCTCACTGCCTCTAAACAAGTCACCTCCTCACTGCCTCTAAACAAGTCACCTCCTCCTGCCTCTAAACAAGTCACCTCCTCACTGCCTCTAAACAAGTCACCTCCTCACTGCCTCTAAACAAGTCACCTCCTCACTGCCTCTAAACAAGTCACCTCCTCACTGCCTCTAAACAAGTCACCTCCTCACTGCCTCTAAACAAGTCACCTCCTCACTGCCTCTAAACAAGTCACCTCCTCACTGCCTCTAAACAAGTCACCTCCTCACTGCCTCTAAACAAGTCACCTCCTCACTGCCTCTAAACAAGTCACCTCCTCACTGCCTCTAAACAAGTCACCTCCTCACTGCCTCTAAACAAGTCACCTCCTCACTGCCTCTAAACAAGTCACCTCCTCACTGCCTCTAAACAAGTCACCTCCTCAGCTGCCTCTAAACAAGTCACCTCCTCACTGCCTCTAAACAAGTCACCTCCTCACTGCCTCTAAACAAGTCACCTCCTCACTGCCTCTAAACAAGTCACCTCCTCACTGCCTCTAAACAAGTCACCTCCTCACTGCCTCTAAACAAGTCACCTCCTCACTGCCTCTAAACAAGTCACCTCCTCACTGCCTCTAAACAAGTCACCTCCTCACTGCCTTTAATCTCGCCACCTTCTCCTTACCTTTAAACTTGTCACTTTCTCCTTGCCTTTAACCTGGCTACCTCCTCCCTGCCTTCATTTTGCAGGTCCAAGGAGTTCACACTTTCCACGTTTGCTTCTTCACTCTTCATTCATCTTCATTCATCATTCCTCTTCTGTTTGGTGGTGGTGGTGGTAATGAGGATACATTATCTAAGAATTCGTTATCTAAGCAGGTAGATCACGTCTAATGAGTGTTATAAAGATCTACCAATTCTGCAAGTGTTCCCAAATTTGTTTATGTAGAGACATAAACAAAATGTTCACTATGTCTTCAGTTTGCAAGGATGCAACTGTTTCTAGTATTAGTTACTGTTTTGAGTAACACATGATTCCTATTATTGTACATAATTATATAATTTTTTTTATGCCTTGTTGCTAATAGTCAGATACTGTTATTAAGTACGTCACAGGAGGCGTATCCATTCAGTCGGATGAAGATTATTAAATTTCTACCTAAACTAATTAGTAATTGGACCATGTCCAGCAGGTGACACTTTCCAGGTTGTTAAAGTCACGAAACAGTTTATATCTTAAAAGTGTTGAAGATTATGTAGCATTTCTTATAATTCAACAGCAAAAGAACGAATATTTTATATAAATTTTACAAGAGATGTTTTATAATCTTTCTTCCTGTTGACGATTCTGGCACATCTAGGAGAACCAAAATATATTCTTATGGCTAAGAGTTTTATTATTTCTACTATATATAATGCAATTTGAAAAAGCATTTCATGTAGCCTCGACTTCTGATGGTTATAACTAAGGATTCAGACTCTGGAGTTCAAGTTGTCAGTGACGTAACAAAGGGATATGAAATAAAATATCGTACACACACAAAAAATTCTTACCGAAATATCATGTTTTATGTTATTAAGGAAGCCTGAGTATAATTATAGTCACTAACGTCTATCAGATTCTCGTTTATACAAAGAGACACACATCAAAGTAATCAAGAAATTTGGGCTTTTACACATATTCGTCACGGGAGACAAAGTCAATAAAAATGCAATTCTCAAGACGAATTCTTTGGATAAGGTTTATCAGGAGGACGATAACTCGTAGAATAAAACCTATCTATCAGTGTATGTATAAAATAAGGCTGGAAGGTCACCGTTACAAGTATAATTGCTTCCACGTGGCTCTTATGCAGGGATGAGCGGCTCGCAGTCTAAAGCTCTTGAACTCTAAACTCTTTATCTTAAAAACCTTGAGCACTGATTCAGCAATAAATCTTCACGGTTTGAACACGATATTGTAATTTTATTTGCCCTATTCATTCTCTCAGCGTGGCCAGAGGGTACAATGAGTCATTTGCTGTTCTATCGAAACCCTAAATTTAACTGTCTTGTTAGATGTAGTATATTCTTTTTCAAAATATACCCTCGATTTAGACTGTCAAGGGTTTTTGCTAGCTGCCTTTTCCGTATACCCCCCAGCAACATGTACCTGCCTCAGCATTTCTTCCATTAAAAAATTGCAGCTGATTTATGTTATATAAGTAGAGAAAGCGAAGCTAAGCACACTAAACTATCACCCATAACAATGAGTTTACTTTGAACCAACTATATAATGATCAGTATATGAGTGGGTAAAGTAAACGTATGTGTCACTTATCAGTAGATCAGGTAGACATGTTATTAATTCTTGATAACCACAAGAGACGGCCTGGCTGAGGAACTGATAAGACCGACCTGTTGTTGAGGCTTATCTGTAGTGATGGTGGGGGCAAGAGCCCTCTTGCCTCATAGTGGCTAACACTAATCTCAACATGCACGTGGGCACTTGCCTATTTCTTTTCCCCTATTTATGGTTGCTGAGATCGAGTTTTACCTCTTGGCCCCGCTTCTTAAATGGCTCTTAGAGGTTTAGTCCCTCCTAGCCCCTGTGGTTCTACGATCTATATTTTGAAAGCAATAGATGGAGCTTGCTTCCATTACCTTGTCATCCATTACCTTGTCATCCAGGTCATTTCAGTTTCTGATCACATCGGCTGAATAAATAATATTTGCTAGCATAACTGTGATTCACTGGTCAGCACTCGTCTTCTGGCCAATGATATTACACCGATTTTAGAGTACGTTTGTGATGCTGATTCCGAATATGTCATAAGTTTTGCTTGACTGGCTCTAGTTTTTGATAAATTTGGTATCCCATTGAAAAACATAACAGATGTGAAAAATATTTTGATCAGGCGGCGCTCACTTACAAACCGCAGTGAATATTGTTTAAGATCATACAAAAGTCAAATTATGTAATATATACTATCACTTCATTCTATATAATAACAGATTAACATAGCAAGATAATTCTGATACCACTAATTACTGCACAAGAAAACGTTTGTAAGATTTTCTTCTATGTTGGTCATCAGCACAGTTTTGTTGAGTGAACAATTGGAAAAGATGCATACTAGTTACCATTGTGCAATAAGACACATTTCAAGCTTCTAATGGAGCTATCTATAAACAGCTGTCAATCTCCTGGTCGATATTCAAGTCCCATTCGAAGTAGTAGTCCAGGGATGTTATTGTAGTATACAAGTTCTTCATCTTGGCTGAAGTAAGAAAGAAGTTTAACCCTTCTTGTTTGATAAAATGTTATTTTAAATTCTTGTTGTAGACAGTTCTGGTTGATAAAAGTTCAGATGCTTGCGTTGGTAAACTGAGGTCACATACCGGATCAATTAGTTGTTCTTGGAAGAACTGCTGGGCTGTTGCAATGCTTACTTCATATTCACTTCCATTGTTATCACCTGTGTTACATCCTAAACCCTAAGTTTCTTCAACATTTGACAACACTGGTATGTGAACATCTTCACTGTGTCCCACAGGTCTCCTTGCTGACCCCAAATCAGGATATTCCCACTTGACTTTCCTGTATCGACTGATCCCTTTCACATTCTCCATATAGAAATAACAATCGGCGTGGTGGTTTTTCGGCTCTCTCCGTACCATAGGCACAAAGTTTAAACTTTTCCTTTGCCTATTTTGTCCACTGTCGTAAGCATTCTACACAGGATCTGCATACCATATGGTATGCTTGGAGAACAAGATTTGTCTTGTTCTCCAAGCGCCACTCCAAGATAAGTAAGATAAGTTTGTTTTACAAAAACAGTGGTGTTTTTCTTTGTTTTTGCAAAGCGTTTTCGCCATAAATGTAGCAAAATACATTAGGATTGTTTAAGCAGACTCTTCGTGAAGAACTCATATTTATCTGGAAAAAAATAATTGATACAACTCTCGTTAAATATTAAATGATTTAAAAATAAAATTCTAATCTTTATTAAAACTCTCTGTATATACAAATTGTCACTACATATACACATATTATGATTAAGTTCGCTGTTAACTGAGGGTAGGTATGCAATATTTCACAAACTAGAACCAATTTGAAAAACCTACTGCCATCTTCGAATTTAGCCACCCCAAAATACCCTAAATACCTTCAAATATCTTTGGCAACGAATTTTTTTTTTGTCGACCAGTTATTACAACTGAATCCTTGTATGCCTATTTAAAAATCTCTAACAACTTTCTCCCTGTCCACCCTATCAAGTCTTAGCGCTTTTCAGTATTTTGGACATCGTTATCATATCATTTCTGGTATATTACTAACCTCTTATTTTTAGATTTACTTCCTTTGGTCTTTCCACATATTTCTGTCCATTTAGATTTGGAACTAATCATGTTGAAGGCCTCTGCACTTCTTCCGGTTGCTGGACAGGTGAGGGTTCGAAGCAGGTTTTGCATACTGGAAAGTGGGTCTGATCAATATCATATTTATTGTCGTAAATGAATGACACTTTGTTGAGATTCTTGAAAGCTAATCAATGATTCGCGAAAATACATTCGCTTCATAGTTTACTCGACATCTTTCAGTATTCTCTGTAGTGTCGTCACTCACAGGTTCTTGGCCTCGAGTAGGTTCATCGCCTCTTTTTCCGAAATTTGTTTCAAACTCCAATCATTTTTATACTTCTTTAATTATCATAGCCATTCATTTATTGAGAAATCTAGTAGTCACTTTTCTGATTGATCCCGCATTTGCTTTGGTCCACATGTCGCCTTTCCGTGTCCTTCCAAGTTTTCAGTCTCCTCGTTAGGTTGATATCGACTGCAAATAGAAATTGATCGGGCTTCGTCACTTACGATAAAACATTCGCATATACCAGCATCTGTACTGGTTCCAGAACCAATCTATATGGAATCTTATCTGTGACACTTGTCAATTCAGATGTCTTTATGGGCAGAAACTAATTGGCTCCTTCCTAATAAATACTCTTTGATTCACTCTAGCTTCTACCTTGTTATCACTGCCACCTCCTCTAGTTTTTGATTGGATCTCTTGTGTGGTACAATTTTAAGTGCCTTCCTACAGCCCAGGAAAATACAGTCTACCAATCCCTCTCTTTTCATGCTTCTCCCTGCCATAGAAAACAAGGTGGTTTATTAGACAAGATTTTAATTCTATATACCATTGCAAAGAATGTTACATCATTGAAACTGAACTTTAGTGTACTGTTGATAAGTAAGATATATGTGTAACAGTTAGGCATCTTTATTCCGAAACGTTTCGCCTACACAGTAGGCTTCTTCAGTTGAATATTGAAGCATCAGTATCAGTAGAGATGTAAAAATGGTGTAATAAGTCCATTATCCTGGAAGACGTAGATTTGAGGTGATCAGTCGCTCAGCCTGGAGAAGAGTTCTACTCCATAGTCTAGAACAATGTGAAGCTGAAGCAATTGAATAGAGACTTATATAATGTCAAGGTGAGGCGGAAAAATTCTTGACTTAAGAGGCGGGGTCCACTAGTAGAAGTAAAGTAATCATTAAGAGGAAGTGCAGCAAACCTTCTGTATATCAGAGGATATATCAGAGGAATTGGATTTGAGAGGGACCTTCCAAATAGGTTAGTTGCACTTCCTCTCAGTAATTTCCATCTTCTAGTGAGCCTCGCCTCTTATGTCAAGATTTTCTCGGCCTCACCTTGAGGGACTGATCCCCTCATAAATATGCATTCCAGGGAGATGGACTAATAACACCATTTATGTATCCCTACTGCTTCTGCTGCCTCTGTATTCGACTAAAGAAGCCTACTATGTAGACGAAACGTTTCGGAATAAAGATACATAACTGTTGCACATGACTTACTAATCAACTTGTCGGTATTTTATACCATCATATTCACTTTTTTAATCTATTGTTACCTGTCTGTCCTCCTTCTAGACCGTCCGTACTATTTTTCCTATCTGTCACATTTGCTAATTGATCAGTGTGGGTGTGCGTGTGTACTCACCTAATTGTGGTTACCGGGGTCGAGAGACAGCTCCAGGCCCCCCGCATCTTCACTGATCGCTACTAGGTCACTCTCCCTGCTCCATGAGCTTTATCATACCTCTTCATAAAACTATGTATGGATCCTCCCTCCACTACATCCCTTTTCAGACTATTCCACTTCTTGACAACTCTATGACTGAAGAAGAATTACTAACATCTCTGTGATTCATCTGAGTCTTCAACTTCCAATTGTGACCTCTTGTTGCTGTGTCTCATCTCTGGAACATCCTATCTCTGTCCATTTTGTCGACATGCCACCTCGTAGAACATGCCCCTTAGCTCCGGGACTAATCTCGTTGCAAAACTTTGCACTTTTTCTAATTTCCTGACGTGTGGGTTCGAAACTGGTGCTGCATACTCCAATGTGGGACTGACGTACACGGTGTACAGGGTCTTCAACGATTCCCATATGCTGCAGCAGTTATCTGGTTGATGTGCGCCTCAGCAGATGTGCTCGGTATTATACTCACCCCAAGATACTTTTCCTTGAGTGAGGTTTGTAATATTTGGCCCCCTAGACTGTACTCTGTTTGAGGTCTTCTTTGCCCTTCCCAAACTTCATGACTTTGTACTTGGTGGGGTTGAACTCCAGGAGCCAGTTTCTGGACCAGGCCTGCAACCTGTCCAGATCCATTTGTAGTCCTGCCTGGTCCTCCAGCTTTTGCACTAATCTCGTGTGTGTGGAACTGTATGTGTATGTGTCTGTACTCACCTAATTGTGGTTTCAGGGGTCGATTCATAGCTCCTGTCCCCGCCTCTTCACTGGTTGCTACTAGGTCCACTCTCTCCCTGTTCCATGAGCTTTATCATACCTCTTCTTAAAGCTATGTATGGATCTTGCCTCCACTACATGACTCTCCATATTGTTCCACTTCCTAACAATTCTATGACTGAATAAGTACTTCCTAACATCCATGTGACTCACTTGAGTCTTCAACTTCCCGTTGGGACCCCTTGTTGCTGTGTCACTCATAAACTTTCTGTCTCTGTCCACCTTGTCAATTCCTCTCAGTATTTTATGTTGTTATCATTTACCCCTATCCCTCCTGCCTTCCAGTGTTGTCAGGAGGGACAGGTGGGGGGGGGGCATGATAACAACATATAAAATACTGAGAGGATTTACCAGGGTTGATAGGGACAGAATGTGTATGTGTGTGTGTGTGTACTCCCCTAGTTGTGGTTGCAGGGGTCGAGTCACAGCTCCTGGCCCCGCCTCTTCACTGACCGCTGCTAGGTCACTCTTCCTGCTCCATGAGCTTCATCATACATTTTCTTAAAACGATGTATGGATGTGTGGATTCTACCTCCACTACATCACTTCCCAGACTATTAACCTTCCTGTCAACTCTGTGAATGAAGAAATACTTCCTAACATCCCTGTGATTCATCTGAGTCTTCAACTTCCAACTGTGACCCCTTGTTGGTGTGTCTCATCTCTGGAACTTCTTGTCTCTGTCCACCTTGTCGATTCCTCTCAGTATTTTATATAAAAGTCGTTTTCATATCCCCCCTTTCTCTCCTGTCATCCAGCGTCGTCAGGTCGATTTCCCTTAACCTCTCCTCGTAGGACATGCATGCCCCTTAGCTCAGGGACTAGTCTTGTTGCAAACCTTTGCACTTTCTCTAGTCTCCTTACGTGCTTGGCTAGGTGTGGGTTCCATGCTGGTGCCGCATACTCCAATAAAGGCCTAACGTACACAGTGTACAGGGTCCTGAACGATTCCTTATTAAGATGTCAGAATGCTGTTCTTAGGTTTGCTAGGCGCGCGTATGCTGCAGCAGTTATTTGGTTGATGTTCGCCTCAAGAGATGTGCTCGGTGTTATACTCACCCCAAGACCCCTAGACTGTACTCCGTTTGTGGTCTTCTTTGCCCTTCCCCAATCTTTATGACTTTGCACTTGGTGGGGTTGAACTCCAGGAGCCAGTTGCTGGACCAGGCCTGCAGCCTGTCCAGATCCCTCTGCAGTTCTGCCTGGTCTTCGTCCGATTGAATTCTTTTCATCTACACATCATCTGCAAACAGGGACACTTCTGTCTGTGTGTGTGTGTGTGTGTGTGTGTGTGTGTGTGTGTGTCGAGCATATGTGTTTGTTTGCTTTGTGTGTATGTGTGGGGGTGCTTGGGCGTATGTGCATAAATGAACGCGAGTGTGTGTGCACTTGTGTGTATGTACATGTGCGTGCACGTGCATTTACGTATATGTTCTCACGTATGTATGTGTTGAGGTGACGACTCAGCCGCTGGTCCTCCTCGTCGCTGCTTCCTACTATACATCCATTCTCTCCCTGCTTCAACACTGGTCCTGCCTCTACCACTTCATTCTCCACATTGTTCCACTTCCTGACATCCCTAAGGCTAAAGAAATACATTCTAGCATCCCTATGATTCATGAGGTTTCAGCTTCCAGTTGTGCGCTTTTCCTATTTCAAAACTCTGAAGCATTCTGTTCCTGTTTACTTTGTCAGTTCCTCTCAATAGTTTGAACATCGTTATCGTAATTCTCCCTAGTTCTCCTGTTCTCCAGAGTCATCAGGTTGAGTTCCATTAACCTTTCTTCATAGGACGTACTCCTAAGTTCCGGGACTAGTCTTGTTGCAAACCACTGCGCTTCCTCCAAATTTTTGATGTGCTAGTCCAGGTGTGGACTCCATACTGGTGCTGCGTATGTTGAAAATATCGGTATTTTCCAGAATTCGTTACACGTACCACCCAGCTGGGACGTGTAGAGACAGGTTACAATTCTGTAAATACTTAATGCTAAGAATTAGCCTCGTAACTCCCAGGCTAATTATACACTATAATCACTACATTATTATTACATGCATTTAAGCTAAGTTAGATATAGTCGTTAGCTCACTGTAGTATTATACGTTCCATACATTAATTAAGCCGTAGGTACCCTCAGCCCGCCAGTTTGAGTGCCCAGGGTAGGCTGAACCGACAGCGAGTCAGTCACAATTCAGCTGTGAGAAGGGATCCCCTCCCCTTTGTGTCCTTGGGTGGTGAATACATTCGTACACCATACGATCACCACGGGCAAGAGACTCACTACCTGGAACAGGCAGTTGCGTGACTCACAGGTATTCTCAGGTAACCCCCGCCCCCACCACTACTACGTGAGTATTGGTGAATGCATTCAGGTGTACACATGTGTAGAGGTGGCACTCCCACGACCAGAGATTACCATATCAGCTGCTTGTCACAATCACAGTGCCTACTGTGAGGAATAAAGGTCAGTACCCCATTGATTGAATTACATTGGAGAAGAGCAGCAGCCTTCACATTGAATTTACGACTAAACCAGGGACCAATAACCTGACTCAACCGTGACCCTACACACACTGTCTTAATTCCCCACAACGTACTGCAATTTTTGTCTGACATAGATGTCCCACCATATAAAAAAAAAAATCTTTTTTCTTTTTATATGGTGGGAGACGGCCGGTGCGTTGAAAAAAATAACTTAAGTTATTACTACGATTACCAATGAATTTCTGAATTATATTATATTTCTTCCGTAATAATTTGATGTTTAGTTTGGGGCTAAAACTGCCGGGTCACTGCACGGAGATGACCCGGGTCGTGACCCTTAGCGGCGAGCCTAAACGTACGTGGGGGTATAAAAATTTACTAGGAAAACATTTATGTGATAAAAACTGATATTGTTCCTAAATATATGGTATGCTCAAGTTACCATGGATGATTTTTTTTCTTTTTACGTCTAAATTGAATCATGATAATTTTAGTAAATTAAGACCTACATTTTATTTTTTTTTTTATTTTTTATTAACACATCGGCCGATTCCCACCAAGGCAGGGTGGCCCGAAAAAGAAAAACTTTCATCATCATTCACTCCATCACTGTCTTGCCAGAAGGGTGCTTTACACTACAGTTATAAAACTGCAACATTTACACCCCTCCTTCAGAGTGCCGGCACTGTACTTCCCATCTCCAGAACTCAAGTCCGGCCTGCCGGTTTCCCTGAATCCCTTCATAAATGTTACTTTGCTCACACTCCAACAGCACGTCAAGTATTAAAACCATATGCCTCCATTCACTCCTATCAAATACGCTCACACATGCTTGCTGGAAATCCAAGCCCTCGCACACAAAACTTCCTTTACCCCTCCCTCCAACCTTTCCTAGGCCGACCCCTACCCCGCCTTCCCTCCACTACAGATTTATACACTCTCGAAGTCACTCTGTCTCGTTCCATTCTCTCTACATGTCCAAACCACCTCAACAACCCCTCCTCAGCTCTCTGGACAATCGTTTTGGTAATCCTGCACCTCCTCCTAATTTCCAAACTCCGAATTCTCTGCATTATATTCACACCACACATTGACCTCAGACATGACATCTCCACTGCCTCCAGCCTTCTCCTCGTTGCAACATTCATCACCCATGCTTCACACCCATATAAGAGCGTTGGTATAACTATACTCTCATACATTCCCCTCTTTACTTCCATGGACAAGGTTCTTTGTCTCCACAGCCTCCGAAGTGCTCCACTCACCCTTTTCCCTCATCAATTCTATGATTCACCTCATCCTTCATAGACCCATCCGCCGACATGTCCACTCCCAAATATCTGAATACATTCACCACCTCCATACTCTCTCCCTCCAATCTGATATCCAATCTTTCGTCACCTATTCTTTTTGTTATTCTCATCACCTTACTCTTTCCTATATTCACTTTCAATTTTCTTCTTTTACACACCCTACCAAATTCATCCACCAACCTCTGCAGCTTCTCTTCAGAATCTCCCAAAGCACAGTGTCATCAGCAAAAAGCAACTGTGACAACTCCCACTTTGTATTTGCTTCTTTATCTTTTAGCCCAACACCTCTTGCCAAGACCCTCGCATTCACTTCTCTTACAACCCCATCTATAAATATATTGAACAACCACGGTGACATCACACATCCTTGTCTAAGGCCCACTTTTACTGGGAAATAGTCCCTTCCCTCCTACACACTCTAACCTGAGCCTCACTATCCTCATAAAAACTCTTCACTGCTTTCAGTAACCTTCCTCCTATTCCATACACCTGCAACATCTGCCACATTGCCCCCTATCTACCCTATCATACGCCTTTTCCAAATCCATAAATGCCACAAAAACATCTTTACCCTTATCCAAATACTGTTCACCTATATGTTTCACTGTAAACACTTGGTCTACACACCCCTACCTTTCCTAAAGCCCCTTGTTCATCTGCTATCCTGCTTTCTGTTTTACTCTTAATTCTTTCAATAATAACTCTACCATACACTTTACCAGGTACACTCAACAGACTTATTCCCCTATAATTTTTGCACTCTCTTTGTCCCCTTTGCCTTTATACAAAGGAACAATACACGCTCTCTGCCAATCCCTAGGTACCTTACCCTCTTCCATACATTTATTAAATAATAGCACCAACCACTCCAAAATTATATCCCCACCTGCTTTTAACATTTCTATCTTTATCCCATCAATCCCAGCTGCCTTACCCCCTTTCATTCTACCCACTGCCTCACGAACTTCCCCTACACCCACAACTTGCTCTTCCACACTCCTACAAGATGTTATTCCTCCTTGCCCTACACACGAAATCACAGCTTCCTGTCTTCATCAACATTTAACAAATCCTCAAAATATTCTCTCCATCTTCCCGATACCTCTAACTCTCCATTTAATAACTCTCCTCTCCTATTTTTAACTGTCAAATCCATTTGTTCTCTAGGCTTCCTCAACTTATTAATCTCATTCCAAAACTTTTTCTTATTTTCAACAAAATTTGCTGATAACATCTCACCCACTCTCTCATCTGCTCTCTGTTTACATTGCTTCACCACTCTTTTAACCTCTCTTTTTCTCTCCATATACTCTTCCCTCCTTGCATCACTTCTACTTTGTAAAAACCTCTCATATGCTAACTTTTTCTCCCTTACTACTCTCTTTACATCATCATTCCACCAATCGCTCCTCTTCCCTCCCGCACCCACTCGCCTGTAACCACAAACTTCTGCTGAACACTCTAACACTACATTTTTAAATCTACCCCATACATTTTCGACCCCATTGCCTACACTCTCACTAGCCCATCTATCCTCCAATAGTTGTTTATATCTTACCCTAACTGCCTCCTCTTTTAGTTTATAAACCTACATTTATTAAGTTAATAAATGTAGGCCTTCTATTTAGTCACGTAGAAAAAATTCTCTCACTTCTTTCAATTATTAAATCGACAATTTATTACGTATCTTCTATATGATAATTGTTTGAAATGTTCGGGACAATTTTCAAGTCATTTTTTCATGAAACTAAAAAGCATTTGCTATAGTTGGATCAAGGGAATTACTAATTGCAACACCAACCTGGGAATGCATGCAGTTGTTAAACACCAATAAACGGTCATTTACTGCAATAAACAGCAATAAATGGAAATGGGATTTGTTTATACCAATTGACCTGTACGTGTTTTTATTGTCTCAGTTAGTGGAATAATTCTTAAGGGAAAAAAAGTCTTTGATGGTAATAGGTTAAGAGTAACAAGCAAAAAGATATACAGTATAGATAAGCTATAATTTTGTCACCAATTACTTTTAGCTATTTGGTTTTTGTTTCCCTTAGTTTCTTATATGATAATGATTATTAATCTTAAATATGTATTTTCATGCCCAAACGAATACAACACTTATTCAGATATCTCCATAATGTGAGGATCTAAATTTCGTGCTGCCAACAATAGTGACAGAAACAAACTATAGTATTGATCCTTAACAAGAAATAAAGATGTTACAATATGCACGCATAATTGTCTGAATTTGTCATCTTATGAATGGCTTGACAAAAGATAAATATGATTGAAATCTTGATCGGTTAAAAACTGGTTCTGCCAAGTGTAATATCTTTACTGTCTACTTTTTAAATAATTTGTTTTGCGTAGCCAGAGTACAAAAGAAAGGGATGAACATCTGAGTAATTCAAGTGTATTTACTAATTACCAGGAGCAGCTACCAGTAAGAACAATGTGGAACTTCGTGCGGATCATCTTAGCAGGCCAGGTGCTGCTGACGGCGGTGCTGCTGACGGCAGCACTGGCAGAGGAAATAGAGCCACCAGTGGAGGTGGAAGAGGCTGAGCATTCAGTGATGGTAGCTGATGTACCAGTGGTGAAGACCATCAACGGTAAGGTGTCAGGTGTAAAGGAACAATCCATCGGAGGCAAGACATTTTACTCCTTTCACTCCATCCCATATGCTCAGCCCCCTGTTGGAGAACTTAGATTCAAAGTGAGTAAATGACATTATTCTTTAAGTTTATTTTATTAACACTTAGGCCATTTCCTACCAAGGCAGGGTGGCGCGAAAAAGAAAAACTTTCATCATCATTCACTCCATCACTGTCTTGCCAGAGGCATGTTTACACTACAGTTATAAAACTGCGACATCAACACCCTTATTTCAAAGTGCAGACCTCTTTAAGGGGGGCTCCTTGTCGCAGTAAAGAGGCTATCGTTCTGAGGAATTGGACCTCTTGGTCTTCTTCCTCAGACCGAACCTAATTACCCCCCAATCCCCCCTCCCTTTTCCCATCTTTCCCATCCTCCCTTTTCCCTTTCCTCCTCCTCCTCCTCCTCATCCCTCCCTTATTTCCTTCCCAGTTTTACCCTGGGAGCTTCTCTCCTCAGGCATTCTAGTTCCTAGGTAGGGGGAAGGGTATCGTAGTCCATCCTATTCCGTTGAGGTCCTTGGCGGTGGTGTAGTTTGCCGTGGAATCTGGATCGCCTGGGGATGTCCCGATCCCTCTCCGGTCACCCGGGGGATGGCCTTGGGTATCTTTCGGGCGACGGGTGTATCTCTGGAGGCCACCTTTCGGATTCCGAGGGTGGTGGCCGAAGGCGGTATGCTTTGTGGCGGATATCCGGCCGCCCTCTCTTTTGTCCGCCGAGATGGCTCGGTGGATGTGAGGTTGCTATCCCGGATTGCTGGTTTACTGGCATGAAGGGTAGGGTATGGCACGGGTTCCATGTAGCATC
>WNWK01033148.1:0-21377 GCA_009830355.1 Cherax destructor | reverse complement strand
GCTGACAAATTTAAAATATACAGCCAGTCCGTGGCTAATGCAGTGGCAGCCATGGACGTCGGTAAACGAAACCCTTTGAGCATGGAGGAAGCTGTAGGTATTTTCATGATGCTCTATGTGGCCCATGAGTTTTGATCTTCAATGGATGTTTTGGGTTGTCGATAGGTTGAACTGTAAGAAGCTTATCTATTTTTTTAAGGGAAAAACTTTTCTTCTTGCCCTGGAGCTGGAGATGACATGACAGAAAACCCGTTCAGAGGGGTGGTGGTGGTTTTTAGGAGTAGCTTCTCTGCATCTTCATCATCGTTGCAGAAAAAATAAATGCTTCCTTTGGGGTCAATATGGTGTTGAACTTCACCTGTAGCACGCTCTTAACAGCAACTGCTAGAAATTTTGGGATGTCATTACAGTGCCACTGTTGGGTTTGATTTTGACACGATTTGCGTAGCTCATGGGATGAAGGTAAAATTCCCCCCCCAACGGGGATCGTAGGGAGACTGAAGGAAGTCAGAGCTGCTGTGACCGCACTGGGCAGAGTCAACTAGCAGAACCTGTGTCGTTTTTTTAAAAACTGTGTGTCCGATTAGGAAAAACTTGGATTTTGGCTTAAATAGAACCTCACCTTGCCATATAAGACAAGTGAAAATTTGTGTAGCAAAAACCCAAAATCATTCTGAACATAACGAAAAAATATATTTCATTGTGTTTGTTTATTATTAAATTGATGTTAACGTATCTAAAATATATTTAGTTGGGTTAGGATAAATTAAATTGTGCTTGTTGTAATAAGGTTAGGTAGGTTTTCAAAGTTTCTCTTGGTACAAAAATATAAATTCTTACATTAACGTAAATGAAAAAAAAATGTATCTTTAAATGTATAAGAGAAAATTTTAGAAAGGTTACATTACTTAAGGAAGGAGCACGGCATCTGACATAGTAGCACAAGCTAGTCAGGTCCAACTCACACCGACCTACACCCACTCATGTATTTATCTAACCTATTTTTAAAACTACACAACGTCCCAGCCCCTATGACGGTACTCGGAAGTTTGTTCCACTCATCCACAACTCTATTATCAAACCAGTGCTTTCCTATATCCTTCCTGAATCTGAACTTATCTGCCGCTGAGGTCAGTGGTCACGTGTGGTCATACCTGTCCTAAGCTGTCTGGGAATTAGCGTGGGGTGATACCGAGCACATGGCTCGCTGCAGTGTTTTAGAATCTCAGGTTGAAGTGTTGAAGAAGGAGGTTCTACTGCTTCAGGAGGAAAATAGGAGGCTGAAGCTTCGCCTAGATGGGTGTGGGTGTGGGAGTGAGTGTGAGATGGTTGGAGCTGGTAAGGAGGAAATGGCTACCAACAGTGAAAGTGGCAGCCGCTTTAAGTGGCAAGTGGTTCACAATTCAGGAAGAAGGAAGATAAGGAAGGTTAATAGAGAAGATGTGAAGGTAGGAAATCGATTCTCTGTTCTCCAGGACGAGTGTACTTCAGTGGTCAGTGAGGTTAAAGGTACCACTGACTCCCTGCTAATCAAGGTAAGAATATTCTGATTGTTGGAGACTCTCAGGTAAGATATATGGACCGAGCTTTTGTAACAGAGACAGGAAGGTCAGACAGAGGGTGTGCCTCCCAGGAGCTGGTGTTGGTGACATAGTCAGCAGGTTGGATAATATTATGTCAGGTAATGGGAACAAGCCCATTATCTGTCTTAGTGCTGGTGGAAATGACATTGGGAAGGGCAGGAGACAGGAGCTACAGATAAGTACAGGTCAGCCATAGAAGTCGTTAGGTCTAAGGGAGGTATCCCAATCATATGTAGCATTTTGCCTAGAAAGGAGTGGGCAATGAATGGATGTCTAGGGCAATTGGTATAAATTGCTGGCTAGACAGGTACTGCAAGGAACTTGCAATTCCATTCATTGATAACTGGGACAAATTCTATGGCAAACGTGATATGTATGCAAGGGATGGGGTTCATCTCTGGGGCTGGAGTGATTGCATTAGCCGATACGATTGAGGGGTCATTGGAGACTTGTCTAGGACTTTAAACTGATAGATTATAGAGGTATGGGTGTTTGTGGGAAACAATCAGGCTGTAGTATTAGGCCTGGAAACAGCAGATATTACCAGGATACCTCAGGGATATGTTTAAAAACAATATTCAAAATAAAGTTTGTAAATGCAAAGCAATTGATCAACAAACAAAGAGAGATAGTAGAGGGCAACGAGTGACTAGCTCCCTTAAGGTTTACTATACAAATAGTAGGAGTCTAAGAAATAAGATAGATGAGCTAAGATTACTTGCAAGTGCAGGTAATATAGATATTATTGCTATAACAGAGACCTGGTTCAACCTGAAAGATAGAGAAATGCCTTCCGAGTGCAACATTCAGGGTTACAAACTATTCCACACTGATAGGGTCAACAGGAAGGGTGGTGGAGTGGCGATGTATGTCAGAGATAATTTAAATTGTTGTGTTAGACATGATATAAGATTAGAAACAGCGGACACAGAATCTGTTTGGCTACAGTTTCTCGAGGGTCGTGAAAAATTAATTTTGGGTGTGATTTACAGGCCCCCAAGTCTGGATAGGGAGTGCAGTAAGCTGCTATGGGACGAAATTCATAAGGCGTCTAGATATGAAAATGTTGTGTTAATGGGAGATTTTAACTTTAGACAAATTGATTGGAACAATGAGACAGGTAATCTCGAGTCTAGTGACTTTCTTGATACGGTTCAGGATTGTTTTTAAAACAGTTTGTGACAGAACCAACTAGAGGTAGCAACTTGCTTGATTTGGTTCTTGCCAACAAAGAATCACTAATTAATAATCTTGAGGTTAATGAAGAGCTTGGGGAAAGCGATCACAAATCACTTTGCTTTAATATATCATGGAATTACCCAGGTAACTGCAATCAAGTCTCTGTTCCAGACTTTCGTGTTGCCGACTTCATGGGGCTGAGAAATTACCTAGGTGGGCTAAAATTTGGATGACCTGACTATGGGTCAGGTAGGTGGTTTTGGTTGCCAATATGACGTTTTTCAGAGCGTAGTTCTAGCTGCCCAGACAACCTTTGTTCCAAGTAGGAAATTAGATCTAACAAAAATGATCCTAAATGGATGAACAATAGATTAAAACATCTCATTGGTCAAAGAGAGGCATATATAGGCGTATCAAAAGAGGGATGGACAGATAAGAAATCAATATTTTCAATTAAAGAGAGAAATAAAAAAGAAATAAGAAAAGCAAAAGGATTATGAGGCTAAGGTCGCCAGGATTCGAAGACTAACCCAAAAGGGTTCTTTCAGGTATACAGAAGTAAGATTAGGGACAAGATAGGCCCAGTTAAGAGTAACTCAGGACAGATCACGGACAGTGATAAGGATATGTGTGAAATTTTCAATACTTACTTCCTCTCAGTTTTTACTCAGGAAGATACTAGCGGAATTCCAGAAATAATAAATTATGTAGAACTGGAAGATAATAGACTATGCTCGATTGGGGTAACTAGTGACATGGTCCTCAGACAAATAGAGAAATTAAAACCTAACAAATCCCCAGGCCCTGATGAACTGTTTGCAAGAGTTTTAAAGGAATGTAAAGAGGAACTTAGCAAACCTTTGGCAAATCTTTTCAATATATCACTACAAACTGGCATAGTGCCAGACAAGTGGAAAAGGGCAAATGTAATACCTATTTACAAGGCAGGTGACAGGTCCTTAGCTTCGAACTATAGACCAATAAGCCTTACCTCCATAGTTGGTAAATTTATGGAATCAATAATTGCCGAGGCAATTCGTAGCCATCTTGAAAAGCATAAATTGATTAATGAATCTCAACACGGTTTTACTAAGGGGCGTTCCTGTCTTACGAATTTACTAACTTTTTTCACTAAGGTGTTTGAGGAGGTAGATCATGGTAATGAATATGATATTGTGTATATGGACTTCAGTAAGGCTTTCGATAAAGTTCCACATCAGAGGCTACTGAGGAAACTTAAGGCACACGGAATAGCAGGAGAAATTTTTCCTGGGTAGAGGCATGGTTGACAAATAGGCGGCAGAGAGTTTGCATAAATGGAGAGAAATCAGAATGGGGGCGCGTCTCAAGCGGTGTTCCACAGGGGTCAGTTTTGGGCCCCTGTTGTTTACAATTTACATAAACGACATAGATGAGGGAATAAATAGTAACATAAGTAAATTTGCTGATGACACCAAAATAGGTCGTCCAATTCATTCAAATGAGGACATTAGAGCACTCCAGGATGATTTGAATAGACTGATGCAGTGGTCGGAGAAGTGGCAGATGCAGTTTAATGTAAACAAATGCAAAGTTCTAAATGTTGGGCAGGACAATAACCATGCCACATATAAGCTGAATAATGTAGATCTTATTACTTGTGATTGCGAGAAGGATTTAGGAGTTCTGGTTAGTAGTAATCTGAAGCCAAGACAACAGTGCATAAGTGTTCGCAATAAAGCTAACAGAATCCTTGGCTTCATATCAAGAAGTATAAATAATAGAAGTCCTCAGGTTGTTCTACAACTCTATATATCTTTGGTTAGGCCTCATTTAGATTATGCTGCACAGTTCTGGTCACCGTATTACAGAATGGATATAAATGCACTGGAAAACGTACAAAGGAGGATGACAAAGTTGATCCCATGTATCAGAAATCTTCCCTATGAGGATAGACTGAGGGCCCTGAATCTGCACTCTCTAGAAAGGCGTAGAATTAGGGGGGATATGATTGAGGTGTATAAATGGAAAACAGGAATAAATAAAGGGGATGTAAATAGCGTGCTGAAAATATCCAGCCAAGACAGGACTCGCAGCAATGGTTTCAATTTGGGAAAAAGTTCAGATTCAGGAAGGATATAGGAAAGCACTGGTTTGGTAATAGAGTTGTGGATGAGTGGAACAAACTCCCGAGTACCGTCATAGATGCTAAGACGTTGTGTAGTTTTAAAAATAGGTTAGATAAATACATGGGTGGGTGTGGATGGGTGTGAATTTGGACCTGACTAGCTTGTATTACCAGGTCAGTAGCTGTACTAATTCCTTAAGTGGAAGTGACCTGACCAGGTGGTCGGCTGACCAGGTGGTCAATTAGACAATTATATGAGTGGGTGCGGTTGGGTGTGAGTTGGTCCTGACTAGCCTGTGCTAGGTCAGATGCAGTGTTCCCTCCTTAAGTGAATGTAACCTGACCTGGCTGGGTCGGGGCTTAAGCAGTTGGAGATTTGGACTTGCCTCGCATGGGCCAGTAGGCCTGCTGCAGTGTTCCTTCTTTCTTATGTTCTTATGTTCTTATTGCTGCGAGTCCTGTCTTGGCTGGATATTTTCAGCACGCTATTTACATCCCCTTTATTTATTCCTGTTTTCCATTTATACACCTCAATCATATCCAACTTTCTAGAGAGTGCAGATTCAGGGCCCTCAATCTATCCTCATAGGGAAGATTTCTGATACATGGGATCAACTTTGTCATCCTCCTCTGTACGTTTTCCAGTGCATTTATATGCATTCTGTAATACGGTGACCAGAACTGTCAGCATAATCTAAATGAGGCCTAACCAAAGATATATAGAGTTGAAGAACAACCTGATGACTTCTATTATTTATACTTCTAGATATGAAGCCAAGGATTCTGTTAGCTTTATTGCGAACACTTATGCACTGTTGTCTTGGTTTCAGATTACTACTAACCAGAACTAAATCCTTCTCGCAATCACAAGTAATAAGATCTACATTATTCAGTTTATATGTGGCATTGTTATTGTCCTGCCCAACATTTAGAAATTTGCATTTGTCTACATTAAACTGCATCTGCCACTTCTCCGACCACTGCATCAGTCTATTCAAATCATCCTGGAGTGCTCTAATGTCCTCATTAGAATGAATTGGACTGCCTATTTTGGTGTCATCAGCAAATTTGCTTATGTTGCTATTTATTCCCTCATCTATGTCGTTTATGTAAATTGTAAACAACAGGGGGCCCAAAACTGACCCCTGTGGAACACCGCTTGAGACGTGCCCCCATTCTGATTTCTCTCCATTTATGCAAACTCTCTGCTGCCTATTTGTCAACCATGCCTCTACCCAGGAAAAAAATTTCTCCTATTCCGTGTGCCTTAAGTTTCCTCAGTAGCCTCTGATGTGGAACTTTATCAAAAGCCTTACTGAAGTCCATAGACACAATATCATATTCATTACCATGATCTACCTCCTCAAACACCTTAGTGAAAAAAGTTAGTAAATTCGTAAGACAGGAACGCCCCTTAGTAAAACCGTGTTGAGATTCATTAATCAATTTATGCTTTTCAAGATGGCTACGAATTGCCTCGGCAATTATTGATTCCATAAATTTACCAACTATGGAGGTAAGGCTTATTGGTCTATAGTTCGAAGCTAAGGACCTGTCACCTGCCTTGTAAATAGGTATTACATTTGCCCTTTTCCACTTGTCTGGCACTATGCCAGTTTGTAGTGATATATTGAAAAAATTTGCCAGAGGTTTGCTAAGTTCCTCTTTACATTCCTTTAAAACTCTTGCAAACAATTCATCAGGGCCTGAGGGATTTTTTAGGTTTTAATTTCTCTATTTATCTGAGGACTATGTCACTAGTTACCCCAATCGAGCATAGTCTATTATCTTCCTGTTCAACATAATTTATTATTTCTGGAATTCCGCTAGAATCTTCCTGAGTAAAAACTGAGAGGAAGTAAGTATTGAAAATTTCACATATTCTTATCACTGTCCGTGATCTGTCCTGAGTTACTCTTAACTGGGCCTATCTTGTCCCTAATCTTACTTCTGTATACCTGAAAGAACCCTTTTGGGTTAGTCTTCGAATCCCTTGCGACCTTAGCCTCATAATCCCTTTTTGCTTTTCTTATTCCTTTTTTTTTTCTCTTTAATTGAAAATATTGATTTCTTATCTGTTCATCCCCTCTTTTGATACGCCTATATTTGGCTCTCTTTTGACCAATGAGATGTTTTAATCTATTGTTCATCCATTTAGGATCATTTTTGTATACCTGAAAGAACCCTTTTGGGTTAGTCTTCGAATCCCTTGCGACCTTAGCCTCATAATCCCTTTTTGCTTTTCTTATTCCTTTTTTTATTTCTCTCTTTAATTGAAAATATTGATTTCTTATCTGTTCATCCCCTCTTTTGATACGCCTATATTTGGCTCTCTTTTGACCAATGAGATGTTTTAATCTATTGTTCATCCATTTAGGATCATTTTTGTTAGATCTAATTTCCCTACTCGGAACAAAAGTTGTCTGGGCAGCTAGAACTACGCTCTGGAAAACGTCATATTAGCAACCAAAACCACCTACCTGATCCATAGTCAGGTCATCCCAATTTAGCCCACCTAGGTAATTTCTCAGCCCCATGAAGTCGGCTAAGCGAAAGTCTGGAACAGGGACTTGATTGCAGTTACCTGGGTAATTCCATGATATATTAAAACTAAGTGATTTGTGATCGCTTTCCCCAAGCTCTTCATTAACCTCAAGATTATTAATTAGTGATTCTTTGTTAGCAAGAACCAAATCAAGCAAGTTGCTACCTCTAGTTGGTTCTGTCACAAACTGTTTTAAAAAACAATCCTGAACCGTATCAAGAAAGTCACTAGACTCAAGATTACCTGTCACATTGTTCCAATCAATTTGTCTAAAGTTAAAATCTCCCATTAACACAACATTTTCATATCTAAACGCCTTATGAATTTCGTCCCATAGCAGCTTACTGCGCTCCCTATCCAGGCCTGGGGGTCTGTAAATCACACCCAAAATTAATTTTTAACGACCATCGAGAAACTGTAGCCAAACAGATTCTGTGTCCGATGTTTCTAATCTTATATCTTGTCTAACACAACAATTTAAATTATCTCTGACATACATCGCCACTCCACCACCCTTCCAGTTGACCCTATCAGTGTGGAATAGTTTATAACCCTGTATGTTGCACTCTGAAGGCATTTCTCTATCTTTCAGGTTGAACCAGGTCTCTGTTATAGCAATAATATCTATATTACCTGCATTTGCAAGTAATCTTAACTCATCTATCTTATTTCTTAGACTCCTACTATTTGTATAGTAAACCTTAAGGGAGCTAGTCACTCGTTGCCCTTTACTATCTATCTTTGTTTGTTGATCAATTGCTTTGCCTTTACTAGCAACTTTATTTTGAATATTGTCTTTTAAAGATATCCCTGAGGTATCCTGGTAATATCTGCTGTTTCCAGGCCTAATACTACAGCCTGATTGTTTATCACAAACACCCATACCTCTATAATCTATCAGTTTAAAGTCTTAGACAAGTCTCCAATGACCCTCTCAATCGAATCGGCTAATGCAACCACTCCAGCCCCAGAGAGATGAACCCCATCCTTTGCATACATATCACGTTTGCCATAGAATTTGTCCCAGTTATCAATGAATGGAATTGCAAGTTCCATTGCAGTAGCTGACTAGCCAGCAATTTATACCAATTGCCCTAGACATCCATTCATTGCCCACTCCCTTTCTAGGCAAAATGCTACATATGATTGGGATCCCTCCCTTATACCTAACTACTTCTATGGCTGACCTGTACTTACCTAGTAGGTCCTGTCTTCTGCCCTTCTCAATGTCATTTCCACCAGCACTAAGACAGATAATGGGCTTGTTCCCATTACCTGACACAATATTATCCAACCTGTAAAATTAGACACATATGCAACACTTGGGTATCTTTATTGAGGAAACGTTTCGCCACACAGTGGCTTCATCAGTCCAATACAAAGAAGAAAGTAGTAATAAAAGGAGGAGTTTGAGGTAATCAGTCCCTCAAACTCCTCCTTTTATTACTACTTTCTTCTTTGTATTGGACTGATGAAGCCACTGTGTGGCGAAACGTTTCCTCAATAAAGATACCCAAGTGTTGCATATGTGTCTAATTTTACAACTTGTCGGTTCTCTGAACCATTCATTTACATTATCCAACCTGCTGACTATGTCACCAATACCAGCTCCTGGGAGGCACACCCTCTGTCTGACCTTCCTGTCTCTGTTACAAAAAGCATGGTCCATATATCTTACCTGAGAGTTTCCCACAATCAGAATATTCTTACCTTGGTTAGCAGGGGAGTCAGTGGTATCTTTAACCTCACTGACCACTGAAGTACACTCGTCCTGAAGAACAGAGAATCGATTTCCTACCTTCACATCTTTTCTATTAATCTTCCTTATCTTCCTGAATTGTGAACCACTTGCCACTTAAAGCGGCTGCCACTCTCACTGTTGGTAACCATTTCCCCTCACCAGTACCAACCATCTCACACTCACTCCCAAACCCTCCTAGGCGAAGCTTCAGCCTCCTATTTTCCCCCTGAAGAAGTAGAACCTCCTTCTTCAGCACTTTAACCTGAGATTCTAAAACACTGCAGCTAGCCATGTGCTCGGTAACACCCAATTAGAAAACTTACCTAACCTTATCAACAAGCGCAATTTAATTTAGCCTAACCCAACTAAATATATTTTAGATACGTTTACAATAATTTAATAATAAACAAACACAATGAAATATATTTTTTTTCGATAGGTTCAGAATGATTTTTGCGAAATTATTGCATAAACAAATTTTCGCTTGTCTTATATGACAGGTGAGCGTTGCTATTTAAGCCAAAATAGCAAGTTCTACCTAATCGGCACGACATATATATATATATATATATATATATATATATATATATATATATATATATATATATATATATATATATATATATATATATATATATATATATATACTGGATCGTGTTTTTAAAATGTGTGAAATATGTCAGGTATATAAATCAGCATTCAGATCCTTCATTCAACTTCATGATTTTGAAATTATTTCGGTTCCGACATTGCTGTGTCAAGTTAATGGTAAAACATCGTAGCAGGTGTGCGAGTAGTAGTGACTTATTACCATGAAAACATAAAAATTACTAAAAACAAAACAGGGTACACCTTTAGAAATTGTCTTTTTAGTAACGGATGAAAGTACTTTGTGCAACACTTCATACTTTATTAAAGAATAGGTGTATTAAGTTCTGCTTATTTTGTGTTTCTTGTGTTAATAATGAAGTTCTTGAATGACTCAACTCTTTACCCTCAGGTTATACTGTTCATTATGCTTTAAGCATCAATGCTGCGTCAGTAGGGCGAGGATGTGTTTACGGGGATGTGACCTGGTAGGATGTGTTTACGGGGATGTGACCTGGTAGGATGTGTTTACGGGGATGTGACCTGGTAGGATATGTTTACGGGGATGTGACCTGGTAGGATGTGTTTACGGGGATGTGACCTGGTAGGATGTGTTTACGGGGAGGTGATCTGGTAGGATGTGTTTACGGGATGTGACCTGGTAGGATGTGTTTACGGGGATGTGACCTGGTAGGATGTGTTTACGGGGATGTGACCTGGTAGGATATGTTTACGGGGATGTGACCTGGTAGGATGTGTTTACGGGGATGTGACCAGGTAGGATGTGTTTACGGGGATGTGACCTGGAAGGATGTGTTTACGGGGATGTGACCTGGAAGGAAAGAATATCACTCTCGTTCTTTTAAACTAATTTAAAAAGGCTAGAAAATGCCAGAGGTATTACTGTACAAAAATATTTAAATGATTTTAAGTTTTTTTTTTCAGGCAACGTTTAGCTCACAGGTTGCCTCACAAGTGAGCTAAACGTTGCCCAAATGAAAATAAATCTTGCTACTCTGGAAAGAGTATTGGTACTTCAGTATTCGTGGAAGCAAATGATAACACTTTCTAACACATTTCCATAGGTGATGGAAAGTGCTGTATAGCCTTAAGAATTGAGTTTATAAAATGAAACCTTGAATTAAGCCGTATTTATCATTTTGGGTTAGATTTCATTAATTAAATAGTAATTGGCTTTGCAAAATTTATTAATAATTTCCAAGACTTTAACAGAAGGATTATAAATCGAGATAACTTTTATGCTTTCTGGCCAATCTTTCAAAAATTAGGCGACATACATATTTCTTCGAAGATCAACAAGAAAGAAGTAACTTAAATGATAAATATTCCCAGATTATGCAGGAAACAAGTATTTTATATATTATGTATATGATACATGTGGCTTGTGTAAACAGTTTCGGAGAGTTAGACTGATTGTCAGATACTAACACTAAAATTGAAATTTATTATTTAACATAGTCGTGATATTCACTCCATGCGTTGCATGTATACTAGAGGCTGGACGTGCACGTAACACTGGACGTGCACGTAACACTGGACGTGCACGTAACACTGGACGTGCACGTAACACTGGACGTGCACTGGGGTCTGTACGCTACGCATAATGGGTCTGTGAAAGACGCATATCGCACTTGTGCACGACGAGTATAGTAACACAAAGATTTCTAAAAGAAAATAGTGGCAGTAGGCTCTCTACTAGCTCTCTCCCCTCTTACTCTTCCTCTCTCCTCTCTTTCCCTCTCTTAAAAAAAAAAAAAATTCTACACTTCGCAAATCCCACAGCTGAAAAATTCCGAGGACCAGGAATGGCACTCTGGACCAAAGAACTGACCCAGTTTGGCAATTTTCGGGTATTAAGTTGCCTCTTCCCATTCTCAGATGAAGGATAAGGATGCCTCCTCCTCCTCCTCCTCTCTCCCCCTCGTCCTTCTCCTCCTCTCCCCCTCCTCCACCTCTTCCTCTTCCACTTCCACCCCCATAATTTTAGGAGAATGGGACGCAAAATACCTAAGTTGATAATGCGATAAGTTTCCCCATTAAAGTTAATACATATATCCACTAATTATTACTCACTTCCTCATATATCTACTAATGGTTTCTCACTTCCTCATATATCCACTAATGGTTACTCACTTCCTCATATATCCACTAATGGTTACTCACTTCCTCATATATCCACTAATTATTACTCACTTCTTCATATATCTACTAATGGTTTCTCACTTCCTCATATATCCACTAATGGTTACTCACTTCCTCATATATCCACTAATGGTTACTCACTTCCTCATATATCCACTAATGGTTACTCACTTCCTCATATATCCACTAATGGTTACTCACTTCCTCATATATCCACTAATGGTTACTCACTTCCTCATATATCCACTAATGGTTACTCACTTCCTCATATATCCACTAATGGTTACTCACTTCCTCATATATCCACTAATGGTTACTCACTTCCTCATATATCCACTAATAGTTACTCACTTCCTCATATATCCACTAATGGTTACTTCCTCATATATCCACTAATGGTTACTCACTTCCTCATATATCCACTAATGGTTACTCACTTCCTCATATATCCACTAAGGGTTACTCACTTCCTCATATATCCACTAATGGTTACTCACTTCCACTTATATCCACTAATGGTTACTCACTTCCTCATATATCCACTAATGGTTACTCACTTCCTCATATATCCACTAATGGTTACTCACTTCCTCATATATCCACTAATGGTTACTCCCTCATATATCCACTAATGGTTACTCACTTCCTCATATATCCACTAATGGTTACTCACTTCCTCATATATCCACTACACCTTGGAGAGTGTACAGACTCTTCCTTGCACCTTGGAGAGCGTACACCAGACTCTCCAACTGGAGAGTGTCCTAGACTCTCCCAGAACTCCAACTGGAGAGTGTAAACTCTCCCAGATACTCCACTGGAGTGTTCGACAGATAGACCTTGAGAGTGACTCTTCATGCTGGTGACGGCCTTAGACTTCAACTACTGGCTTATTCACCAGACTGTACCTGAGACTGTGTACCGAGACTGGTATACCTGAAATATCGTACCTGAAATGAAATTATTGTACCTGAGACTGTGTACCCGGAGTTGTGAGACTGTACCTGAAAGTGTCACTGAGTTGTAGTGTCACTGGTGTTTACTCTGAGTGATTTCAGGCAGTGTGTGTTCATTGATGTAGTGACAACTGGTGGCACGACACAAGTGGAATAGTCGTGTGATTTGGTGTTGGTGTCGGATGACGCGGTGTTAAGGTTTTTAGAGACGGAGTCATGACACAGAGGACGTGTTGTGTAACACAGAGTGTCGTGTGACACGGAGAGAAGGCGTGTTGTGTAACACAGAGCCAAGGGTGTCTGATGACACGGAAGAGAATGCGTGTCATGACTAGAGGTGTGGTGGTGTCCTGTGTGACACGTTGATGGCACCGACATCTGACACTGCACTGAATTTTTATGATTGTTTTACTTGTGATTGTTTTACTACGTTTTATAAATGTGTATAAAGATATATATGTTTTTACACAAATTATAAGATTATATGTTTTTATTCAGAGTATATGTTTTTATATAAATAATAATATAATAAATATTAAATTTGATAGTTTACTCAGTATCCCAAACAGTCGTTTAATTACAAATGCTTATTTATTTGTAATACTCTTCTATTAAGAAATAACCGTATGAAAGAACTTGAATCGCCTAACTTACTTTCATTCAGGAAACGAATGATAGGAGGCGACCAAATGGACACCTTCAGGATAAACAAATTCGACATTCTGAAATACATTGAAGTACAATGTGGCACAAATAGTAAGAGATTCTGTGCTAGGTGATTGAACACGAATGTTGGTAAAGTCTTCCTCGCAGTTTTCGAACACTGGAATAATCTTTCCCCTTAAAGCTCTTAGTGTATTTAGTCCTTTAGGAACCAGTCGAACTTTACAAACATAAGTTTCCAATAGTCAAGTCCGGTTTGTTTCGTTTACCTGCGACGTTATTTGGAAGTAGAATTGGCAGTATCTAAAAGTAGAACTAGTGGTAGATAATGCACTGTGGGTAGCAGCAGGGTAGCATATGTAGATGTAGAAAGAGTAGTACATTTCCAGCAGAGGTAGTAGTGGTAACCTATCATTTCCATTTGATTTTCAATCTTCAACTTGTCGGTTTTCAAACCCATTTATCACATCCATGATTGATGGTGGCAGTTGTTGGAAGGTGTGAAGGCGAGGTAAATATCCTTAGGCTGTACATCACTTTTCTCAAGTATATAGATAATGGTAGTCCTTAGTAGTGTGCAGTCTTCTCTTATCCGTCTTTGCCATTTACTATTCCCTCTTCCCTCCCTGTTAGCGTCTGGTGGATGACACGATTTATACGAGTTTTCTTTCGTAGAGAGAGAGAGAGAGAGAGATTACTTATTTATTAATTATTTTTACAGGTTGTCTCCTGTTCTATGTATATACTATATAAATTTTAACGCTTTTTCTGCTCATATACTAATACTCCTTTGACACTTCAATCATATTTCTGACAAAATAAAAACTTTACATCTTAAACGAGAAATAACTGAATACAAATCAAAGTGTAAATATCAACAAGGAGAGAGACTGAGTGAGCTCCTGCGCTTCCTACATAATTATGGAAGGAGCTGCAGAAAAGAGCTGCTTGAAATGGAAAGGCTCTGATATGGTGGTATTTCAACCTTTTGATGGATATGAAACGTGGGTTTTCTTATGTAGGGTACGACATTAGGACATGTGGTTTTCATGTTGTGGATGACCTTTGATATGTGATGCATGTCAGTGACATGTAGTTCTCATGTAGCGTTTCAGTAAAGTTTGGTGATGGATCAGCGACATGATTCATTTGATTTGAGTCACAGCCTTTGATGTGTGTTGGGTATTTGATTTTTCAGTGTGGTTTACGACCTTTTCCTACGAGATGGATCTCTATAACATGGGTTTATACGGGATATATTGGCACAATAATGATTGCTATTGTCGTCAACTATTAAGGAAGGGCGAGGATTGAACTCGCGGCTAGTAAGTCGTATAACTCCAGACTTGGTCAGCTGCAATCGTGTCATTACGATTTCGTGAGTCAGTTATGTCAAGGTAGATCAGCATGTTCAGGAAATTTCAACAAACAGGTGTATAGAATGTTCACATATCTGAACCATTTAGCTCTACATGGCAGGATATCTTTCAACAGTCTAGCCTCCAAAAATTCCATATACATATTACTTAATAAGGGGGACAACGGATTACCCATAGCCATTCCCTGTTTTTGAGCATAGTATTTCCCCTCAACTCAAACTTAATCAGTTCAATAATGGTATTTTTATCAAAAGGCAAAGAGAACTTATCTAAATCTTCTTACGAATAAGATAGCAAATCGAGGACAGTGACTCCCGTGAACAACGCCGTGACATCGAGGACAGTGACTCCCGTGAACAACGCCGTGACATCGAGGACAGTGACTCCCGTGAACAACGCCGTGACATCGAGGACAGTGACTCCCGTGAACAACGCCGTGACATCGAGGACAGTGACTCCCGTGAACAACGCCGTGACATCAAAACTTCTATGCCACTGACAATATAATTATGTATGTAAAATTACTGATATCATAGCGGAGTGTGACCGATTTTTTTATTATTGCCATATTACTTTCGTTTAGGCTACTATTATAATATCAGTGCTTTATGCTATAATATTCATCCTTATGGCTATGGGCACTGGTATGCTTATGGGTACTTCCTGTTCCCTTCTCTCTCTCTCTCTCTCTCTCTCTCTCTCTCTCTCTCTCTCTCTCTCTCTCTCTCTCTCTCTCTCTCTCTCTCTCTCTCTCACTAACTCCAGTGAAGACGGCCTTTGGGACCGTAATTGCTTGGACATCCTACCCCTTTTCTGCAATTTTGCAAGCTCCTGATGTCGTGTTAATTGTAACACGAAAGGCCTAGAGCTATATGTGTGTGTGTGCGTGTGTGTGTGTGTGTGTGTATGTGTGTGTGTGTATGTGTGTGTGTGTGTATGTGTGTATGCGTGTACTCACCTATTTGTGGTTGCAGGAGTCGAGTCATAGCTCCTGGCCCCACCTCTTCACTGATTGCTACTAGGTCCTCTCTCTCCCTGCTCCATGAGCTTTATCAAACCTCGTCTTAAAACTATGTATGGTTCCTGCCTCCACTACGTCACTTTCTAGACTATTCCACTTCCTGACAACTCTATGACTGAAGAAATACTTCCTAACATCCCTTTGACTCATAGGAGTCTTCAACTTCCAACTGTGACCCCTAGTTTCTGTGTCCCCTCTCTGGAACATCTTGTCTCTGTCCACCTTATCTATTCCTCGTAGTATTTTATATGTCGTTATCATGTCTCCCCTAACCCTCCTGTCCTCTCGTATGTGTGTGTGTGTGTGTGTGTTTGTGTGTGCGTGTGTGTGAATGTGTGTGTACTCACCTAGTTCTTGTTGAAGGGGTCGAGTCATAGCTCCTGGCCCTGCCTCTTCACTGGCCGCTACTGGGTCACTCTCCCTGCTCCATGAGCTTTATCATACCTCTTCTTAAAGCCATGAATGGATCCTGCCTCGACTACATCGCTTCCCAAACTATTCCACTTCCTGACCACTCTGCGACTGAAGAAATACTTCCTAACATCCCTGTGATTCATCTGAGTCTTCAACTTCCAACTGTGTCCCTTTGTTGCTGTGTCCCATCTCTGGAACATTCTGTCTCTGTCCACCTTGTCATTTCCTCTCAGTATTTTATATGTCGTTATCATGTCCCCCCTATCTCTCCTGTCCTCCAGTGTCGTCAGGTCGATTTCCCTTAACCTCTCCTCGTAGGACATACCCCTTAACTCCGGGACTAGTCTTGTTGCAAACCTTTGCACTTTGTCTAGTTTCTTTACGTGCAGACAGGTACACTTCTGAGTGTGTGGGTACCAAACTGGTGCTGCATACTCTAATATGGGCCTAACGTACAGTGTACAGGGTCCTGAACGATTCCTTAATAAGATGTCGAAATACTGTTCTTAGGTTTGCTAGGCGCCCGTATGCTGCAGCAGTTATTTGGTTGATGTGCGCCTCAGGAGATGTGCTTGCTGTTATACTCACCCCAAGATCTTTTTCCTTGATTGAGATTTGTAGTCTCTGGTTCCCATAGACTGTACTCCGTCTGCCGTCTTCTTTGCTCTTCCCCAATCTTCATGACTTTGCACTTGGTGGGGTTGAACTCCAGGAGCCAATTGCTGGACCAGACTTGCAGCCTGTCCAGATCCCTTTGTAGTTCTGCCTGATCCTCGTCCGATTGAATTCTTCTCATCAACTTCACATCATCTGCAAACAGGGACACTTCGGAGTCTATACCTTCCGTCATGTTGTTCACAAATACCAGAAACAGCACTGGTCCTAGGACTGACCCCTGTGGAACCCCACTCCTCACAGGCGCTCACTCTGACACCTCGTCACGTACCATGACTCGCTGTTGTCTTCCTCACAGGTATTCCCTGATCCATTGTAGTGCCTTCCTGTTACCCCTGCCTGGTCCTCCAGCTTTTGCACTAATCTCCAGTGTGGAACTGTGTGTGTGTAAATTAAGTTCCTCTCTGAGGAAATGCTGTGTTTGGGGTTCACAGCTCTCAACGTCACCCTCAAGTGCTGTGTTTGGGGTTCACAGCTCTCAACGTCCCCCTCAAGTGCTGTGTTTGGGGTTCACAGCTCTCAACGTCCCCCTCAAGAGCTGTGTTTGGGGTTCACAGCTCTCAACGTCCCCCTCAAGTGCTGTGTTTGGGGTTCACAGCTCTCAACGTCCCCCTCAAGTGCTGTGTTTGGGGTTCACAGCTCTCAACGTCCCCCTCAAGTGCTGTGTTTGGGGTTCACAGCTCTCAACGTCACCCTCTAATGTAAGAGTTCATTTTCTTGATTCATTTTCATGGTATGAAATTATTTTGCTGATTGAGTTAAGAGAACATTATGACACTTTGTTTAAAGAAAACTGAGAGTGTATGTGAGTGAAGAGCACATTATCACACATTGTTAAAGAGTGCTGAGAGTGTACGTGAGTGAAGAGCTCATTATCACACATTAAAGAGTGCTGAGAGTGTACGTGAGTGAAGAGCACATTATCACACATTAAAGAGTGCTGAGAGTGTACGTGAGTGAAGAGCTCATTATCACACATTAAGAGTAAGTGCTAGAGTTTCACCGTGTGAGCTGTGTAGAGTACATTATCACACATTAAGAGTGCTGAGAGTGTAGTGAGTGAAGAGCACATTATCACACAGTTAAAGAGTGCTAGAGTGTAGTGAGTGAAGAGCTCATTATCACACATTAAAGAGTGCTGAGAGTGTACGTGAGTGAAGAGCACATTATCACACATGTACAAGTGCTGAGAGTGTAGTGAGTGAAGAACTCATTATCACACAGTTACAAGAGTGCTGAGAGTGTAGTGAGTGAAGAACACATTATCACACAGTGTTACAGAGTGCTAGAGTGTAGTGAGTGAAGAACATTATCACACAGTGTTACAGAGTGCTAAGAGTGTATGTGAGTGAAGAACACATTATCACACAGTGTTACAGAGTGCTAAGAGTGTATGTGAGTGAAGAACACATTATCACACAGTGTTACAGAGTGCTAAGAGTGTATGTGAGTGAAGAACACATTATCACACAGTGTTACAGAGTACTGAGAGTGTATGTGAGTGAAGAACACATTATCACACAGTGTTACAGAGTGCTAAGAGTGTATGTGAGTGAAGAGCTCATTATCACACATTAAAGAGTGCTGAGAGTGTACGTGAGTGAAGAACACATTATCACACAGTGTTACAGAGTGCTAAGAGTGTATGTGAGTGAAGAACACATTATCACACAGTGTTACAGAGTGCTGAGAGTGTATGTGAGTGAAGAACACATTATCACACAGTGTTACAGAGTGCTAAGAGTGTATGTGAGTGAAGAACACATTATCACACAGTGTTACAGAGTGCTAAGAGTGTATGTGAGTGAAGAACACATTATCACACAGTGTTACAGAGTGCTAAGAGTGTATGTGAGTGAAGAGCTCATTATCACACATTGTTACAGAGTACTAAGAGTGTATGTGAGTGAAGAACACATTATCACACAGTGTTACAGAGTACTAAGAGTGTATGTGAGTGAAGAACACATTATCACACAGTGTTACAGAGTGCTAAGAGTGTATGTGAGTGAAGAACACATTATCACACAGTGTTACAGAGTGCTAAGAGTGTATGTGAGTGAAGAACACATATCCACAGTGTTACAAAGTGCTAAGAGTGTATGTGAGTGAAGACTCATTATCCACAGTGTTACAGAGTGCTAGAGTGTATGTGAGTGAAGACCATTATCACACATGTTACAGAGTGCTAAGAGTGTATGTGAGTGAAGAACACATTATCACACAGTGTTACAGAGTCTAAGAGTGTATGTAGTGAAGAACACATTATCACACAGTGTTACAGAGTGCTAAGAGTGTATGTGGTACCATTTCAACGGTTGAAGTGCTAAGTGTATGTGAGGAAGACCACATTCAGATCAGTTTGATCAGTAGGCAGAGTGTATGTGAGTGAAGAAGCACATTATCACACAGTGTTAAGAAGTCTAGAGTGTATGTGAGTGAAGAACACATTATCACACATGTTACAGAGTACTAAGAGTGTATGTGAGTGAAGAACACATTATCACACAGTGTTAAGAGTGCTAAGAGTGTATGTGAGTGAAGACACATTATCACACAGTGTTAAGAGTGCTAAGAGTGTATGTATGCAGAAGTAGAAGGAAGGTCAGAGGTCTATGATGGTACTGGCAGACGTGTAGTGGGAAGGAAGAGATTCAGCGTCTTGATGTAGCCAGAGTGTGGGAAGGAAGGTCGGAAGACTTGATAGTACAGGCAGATGGTGGGAAGGAAGGTCAGATCTTGATGAGTCTGAGCTAGGGTGGAAGAAAGTCAGGTCTTGATGTGTACTGGCCAGACGGTGTGAAAGGAAGGTCAGGTTGTGTGAAGGTAACATTAGCCAAGTACGGTGGGAAGAGGTCAGGGTTGATGGACTTGCAACGGTAGAAGAGGTAGGTCTTGATGGTACTGGCCAACTGTAAGAGGAAGTCAGGGTATTGAGTGGTACTTCAGACGGTGGAAGGAAGGTCAGGTCTTGATAAAGTCACTGGCACAACGTGGAAGAGTCAGAGTGTGATGGTACTGGACCAGACGGTGGAAGAGAGAGTCAGGGTCTTGATGAGTACTGGCCAGACAGTGTGGAAGGAAGGTGGTCTTGATGGTACTTTCCAAAGTGAAGGAAGGTAGGGTCTGATGGTACTAGAGACGGTGAAGGAAGTCAGGTCTTGATGGTACTGGCAGACGGTGGAAGGAAGGTCGGTCTTATGGACTGGACAGGAAGGAGGTGGGTTGATATACGAAAGGTCAGGGTCTTGAGTGTACTGGCCAGACGTGGAAGGTCAGGTGTGAATGGGAAGAAGTCAGGGTCTTGATGGTACTGCCAGACGGTGGGAAGGAAGGTAGGGGTCTTGATGGTACTGGCGACTGGGGGTGGGGTTAGTCGAGATGGAAGGAGGTCGGGTTTGATGGTACTGGCCAGGTAAGGGAAGGAGGTGGAGTCTTGATGGTACTGGCCAGATGTGGAAGTCGGCTTGATGGTATGCAGAGTGAAGGAAGTTTCAGGTCTTGATGGTACTGGCCAGAGGTGAAGGAGTCAGGTCGATGTACTCCAGATTTGGGAAGGTGCAGGTGCTTGTGGTCTGGCAGATCGGTGTTAAGGAAGGTCGGAGTCTTGATGTACTGCCAGATGTGGAAGGAAGGTCGGTTTGATGGTACTGCAACAACGTGGAAGGAGCGGTCTTATGGTACTCAGATGGTGGGAAGAAGGTCAGTCTTGATGGTACTGGCCAGACGGTGTGAAGGAAGGTCGGATCTGATGGAACTGGCCAGACGTGTGAAGGAGGTAGGGTCTTGATGGTACTGGCCAGACTGGTGGGAAGGAAGGTCAGGGGTCTTGATGGTACTGGCCAGACGGTGGGAAGCGGAAGGTACGAAGGTTTGATGGTACTGGCCAGATGGTGGGAAGGAAAGTCGGGTCTTGATGGTACTGGCCAGACGGTGGGAAGGAAGGTCAGGGTCTTGATGGTACTGGCCAGACGGTGGGAAGGAAGGTCGGGGTCTTGATGGTACTGGCCAGACGGTGGGAAGGAAGGTCGGGTCTTGATGGTACTGGCCAGACGGTGGGAAGGAAGGTCGGGTTTTGATGGTACTGGCCAGACGGTGGGAAAGAAGGTCGGGGTATTGATGGTACTGGCCAGACGGTGGGAAGGAAGGTCGGGTCTTGATGGTACTGGCCAGATGGTGGAAGGAAGGTCGGGGTCTTGATGGTATTGGCCAGACGGTGGGAAGGAAGGTAGGGTCTTGATGGTACTGGCCAGACGGTGGGAAGGAAGGTCGGGGTCTTGATGGTACTGGCCAGACGGTGGGAAGGAAGGTCGGGTCTTGATGGTACTGGCCAGACGGTGGGAAAGAAGGTCGGGTCTTGATG